>JBBPBX010003850.1:8444-30984 GCA_038048925.1 Garcialebias charrua | reverse complement strand
GACAGCGGAAAGGAAAAACTCCCTTATGAGGAAGAAACTTTTAGAAGAACCAGGCTCAGGACAAGTGGCCATCTGCTTCGACGACATGTTCTTTTGTTTACTTTGTTTTTTGCTGCCACGTCTACCTGTTTAAATTTATTTGATTGAAATGTCATTTTCGTTAGTGAATTCTTGTGCAAGTCTTCATCCTACTTTCTGCCAGTCATAACCTTTTTAAGGTGTACATCTGGCTTGAAATCAAATCTGATCATCATATAAACCTCCAGCTGTGTTAGCATCTTGGAAAATTAACACATTTTCATAGACAACGTCCAACTTCCACCCAATATGTGATATCAGTACAAGACCACCATACAGTGTAATATGAACATTTAGTCTATGTTGTTCAACAATATGTAAGACAAAACTCCATTTGTCCAACATAGTTCTGGTTCATATAGGTGAGTTTGAAAGTATTTAAACTCTTTAAATATTGTAATTCAGTGCACAGATTGTTTTTATGAATTATGTTTTAAGGGATGATAAGCACTGAAAAAAATCATGTCACATTAATAGAACTGTTTAAGTATGAGTTTATACAGAAATGAGACTGATCTCTGGCTCTGAACATTTTCCAGCAGTCAATAGTTGATGTGGTGTTGAGGGTCCTTGTGGACACCCAACTAAAAGTGGATTACTGAAGGGTCTCGGCTCTCTTCAGAGTTTTACCCGGCTTCACCATTCTCCTTACCTCTTGACCTGCTTGCACACAAAGGATTAAAGGGAGGAGAGACGTTTGCAGAACACACGCCAGCCACACTCAGTCTAGGAACTTCTTTACACGCCCACAGAGATGCCTTCACACATGTACACATATGCACAGATAACTTTTGCAGATGTGTAAAAGATGGCAATCTGTTTTAAATTGAAACATTGGAAGGCAAAGTTTAGTTGACATAGTGCTGTATTTTTCGGCCTATAAATTGCAGTTTCTTGCATGCCCTGTGACTTATACACCGAAGCGACTTATTTATGATTTATTCCCCCCATATTTATAAACCAATTTTTGGCTGAGATATGACCGTTTCATTCATTCTGACATTGAAAACATTGAACACTACCATTTTCAGCCGCTAGATGGCACACGAGTAGTATGGCATGCTGTTGTGGTAAGGAAAAGTGTCAATTAATGACACAATCGGCTTGCCATAGTCTGCCACCGTCATCCAGCTCCGGAACCATGCCTGGAGCAACCGTCAAATTAGCTTCATGTTGCTGCACCGTCCCAGCAAAATGCAGCTAATTTGACCATTAAAGGTGCTATATGTAGTTTTTGTAAAACGCTGGAACTTAGAAAAATTTTGAACAGAGACACGTTTCTGGTCCCTCCCCCTTGCTCTCGGCTGAACTGCAACTCAGCCTCCATAGCTCCGCCTCCACTGCATGTCCTGTCGCGTGAACGCGCATGTGATACTGTAACCTTCGTTATCTTTATTGTTTAGTTTTAATAATAAATGATTCAAGCAAAGACACTTACTTGTCAAACAGGAATGTTGCTAAAGGCCGCAGTATACTCTGCGTTGGGCCGAACGCCGCTCTACGCGTACTGAATTGATTGACAGGTCGGGTGGGAAAAAAAGGCACAAGTTGCAGCTGGCTCGCTGCAGCCGCTGCGATGTTCTGTGTTTATATGTTAATAAAACGTTCTAAAAAATAAAATAAAAACATGGAGCGCTGGTCCAGCACACCAGAACACCAGGAAATCTGCAGAGCCTCGCGCAGCCACGTTGGACATGAGTTTAATTCGCTCGTGACAAATTCATTCATTTCCTCATCATTTCAGTCATGGAGTCAGCGGAGGAGGAAGCGATCACTTGACTTTTGGCAAAAAAAAAGAAAAGTCCAGATCAGGGATGAAGAAGGGGAATTTAATACATTTGTGTCACATACAAAACAGTCCTGCATCGCTTTGCAATCCTTTGAACGAGAACGTGCGCGGATGCGCTGGGGCTGGGACAGGCGGGGGCGTGGGTTAGGGGCGTGAGAAGCTCTGTTTTTATTGGCTGGTTAAAAACTCTGTTTTTATTGGCTGGTTAACGGCGGGTCACTGTGGGTTTTTAGAAATGCTTTTAGTACCACCTGGAGAAGCAAGGGGACTATAGTTTTTTTCAGAGATTACTTGTCTAACATCAGTCTGTCAGGAGATAGTGACAGAGTGAAGAAATGTGTTAAAAATATATTTTTTAGAAAAGTTACATATAGCACCTTTAAAGTGCATTTATTGAGTAAAAGTTCAACTGAGACACACCTTTCTTATAATGTTGAGCAAACAAATAATTGTTTTAGGTGCTTTTTCCCCTTAAATTTTGAAGAAATGCGCAACGTTCCTCCTTCCTGATTTCCTCCCTCTGTGCACTCCCAGAACACCAAGGCACATACTTTTGAAATGCAGTTGATTTGACCGTTAAAGTCCTTTTTTATTAAGGAAAAGTACATCTTTACTATAATTTTGAGCAAACAAATCATTGTTTTTAGGTGGTTATCTTGTTGAATTTCAAAGAAATGGACAGTGAGTCATCCCTCTGGGCACTTTCGTGAATTGGCTTTTGCAATAGCACTGATTTGACCTTCAAAGAGCATTTATTACGGAAAAGTTAGAATGAAACACACCTTTGCTATAATTTCGAACAAACAAATAATTGATTTTAAGTGTTAATCGTGTTAAATTCTTCTTAAAGTCCTCACGTGCACGCTCCCTTGGTCATCATTTGGCAGCCAATCGATTTTTGGCACAACACTGGCCCACTGGCCCACATTTCTGGGTTCGGCTCACATTTCCGGGATGTCAGCGATGACACATAATGCGAGTTTTACGGCGGTACACATGAAAGCTATGAATTAGTTTTTTTGTCCCAGTACTTGTGAATGTTGATACAAAATGTGGTTGCACAAGATGGTCACAATGTTCATAATCCTCAAAACAACCTGCAAACACGCCTGTTTTCTAAAGTTAAATATTTTCTGTGCTCTTTGTAACCGGATAGGTATTTGAAACCCAGTCAATGAGAGCCTGCAAGGTTCTCATTACTGGTTGGTTGATAATTCTTACCCGACTGCCCTCATTAAGTCTGACAAGTCATGCAGTGATTAAAAATTGGAATGCTGCAACAACAGTGTAAGCATTAGGATCAGTGACTGCCTTAACTTCCAGTGACAAGGAAAGCCTGGCCAACGACTCTTCTCCAGTCAGTGGGAAATCTTCAGCCTGGCTGCCTTGTGACGATGCAATGCGACAGCCCCTGGAAATGTATGGAGTCACTAGGGTGGGGGTTGCTTTTACTTCTTGCTTCTACTATCATCCTGGTTTAATCAGCTGCAAAACAAAGACGAAAGGGCTGTGGAGAAACAAAACCCCAGCAAAGGTGGGACTTTCATTCTGAACTATATATGCTGTATAAACACCTACACCTGATGCTGTTCTTGCAGTTTGCACCATAAATACTCGTGGAGAAAATGTTTTAGGACACCAATGCGTCCGATCTGTTTACGTAATCGCTGTACTCTCAAGTACTCTAATTAATAAGTTTCTGAGGCCGTCCTTGTAATTTAGGGAAAACGCCAACGTTTTTGTACATATCATCATGTAGCTTGAGGGATAGCCATGCATGTCCAAAAACAGTTTTTGCACACATGCAATAAAATACTGGTTGTTGTGCATCTAAATCGGATCTGCCCCAAGCTCACATGGACAAAACACTGATAAACTTTCTTTCCGGTCTAGAGTGTCACATTTGGGTTTGTGGGCAAAGGTTGTTGGGTAAGAGCCAAAGGTTTGCGTCCCCACCCATAAGCTCATGACGGCAGGAAGGGACAGGGTGAAAACAAACCAGCAAGGCTCTGGCCTGCTACCAGACCCCATCATCATCCTCACCTGCTGCGAAGAAGACCGTTTTTAGAGGAAATGCTGTTAGTCTGCGTGTTTTGACGGAAGGAACATAAGTTAAAATACATGGTGATAGATCCTACAAAAGCTTTGCTTATCAGCAAAATGATAACAGATTAAGCTGAAAGACTAAGTAGTGCCAGTTTATGTCCAACTCATATGTAGTTCAGGACATTGCAAGTTATAACGCTGAGCCAGTTTCTGATTACTGTAAAGTACAACCCTGGGGAAAAAAAAGCAAAGGCGTCAGCTGAATAGAAGTACAGAAACAGACAAATCTGAAAACTGCTTCAAAATTTGAGTAAAATATTGATGGGATTATGTTCCACTTTTTAAGAAAAAATATACTTAACAAACACTACTTGCTCAAGATGGTGACTGGAAGTTCTCAGCACATAGCCTTTGGAGACAACTTCACATTCCTTTTTCTGCTCTGTGTCAACGTTTTTAATTACATGTTGACAGGGCTTAAGATCTCATTAAATTTGAGAGTATCATTTGGATGTTTGAAAGACAGCTTAGTGTCACTCAGCGCTACAATGATGGATATAATAAATCCTACGCTTTCTAATCCAGTGATGTGAAATTCATTTTCCCAACCTGCAAATAAGTCACAGAAGAGAACCCTCTGAAATGTTTAATAGCTGATGTCACGGGATGCACAGACGTGTTGGAATATACTCCTGTTTCACAAGTGTCAGATAAAGAGTCAAAAATGGGAGTAAGTGGGAAATTGATTGTCACCTGATTATTTCAAATGCACTTATGCAAGCATCACCACATTTTGTGATATTTAATATTTAGTTAGTAATGAGGGGTTGATTGATAATCCTAATCTCCTATTATCTTTCATTCAGGATAATTTGCATCCTGTTTTTGTCCAACACAAACCAAACACACATTTTGGATACAGCTTTTTTGAGATTATTTCCCATTGATTTATTTAATCTAAGATGGGTTTCTATTATCTGTTATGGCCAGAGAGTTTCTAGAATCAAATGTGGAGTCATTTCTAGATTACAAAATTTGTGTAAAGATTTTGGAAATGTACCATTTATTTCCAAATTATTGAGTGCACCTTAATATAAGCCATGCTCACAAAGTTTAATAATTATTATTTTGTACATAAATAAGCGGAAATTGTGCTACTGTTAGTCAAAGACCCCGAGGAGGGAAATGTGTCAGGAGACAGAGGGAGAAGAGGAAAGTGAAGAATGTAGGACTGAGGGTTGCAACTCTAAATGTGGGGACAATGACAGGCAAAGGTAGAGAGCTGGCTGACATGATGCAGAGAAGAAAGGTAGATGTTTTATGTGTCCAAGAGACCAAGTGGAAGGGCAGCAAGGCTCGCAGCATTGGAGCAGGGTTCAAACTGTTTTACCATGGTGTGGATAGAAAGAGAAATGGAGTAGGGGTGGTCCTGAAGGAGGAGTTGGCAAAGAATGTAGTAGAGGTGAAGAGAGTGTCAGATAGGGTGATGTGCCTGAAGGTAGAAGTAGAAGGTCTGATGCTAAACATAGTCAGTGGTTATGCTCCACAGGTTGGATGTGATGGGGAGGAGAAAGATACATTTTGGAAAGATCTGGATGAAGTGATAGAGAGTATTCCCAGGGAGGAAAGAGTGGTGATTGGAGTAGACCTGAATGGACATGTTGGTGAAGGAAACAGAGGGGATGAGGAAGTCATACCTGTCAAGTTTTGGATTTAAAAATAAGGGAAATTTTCTGCTGGGTACTCCGAGCCATCCCACTACCCAACCAAAGTCCAGGACCCCTTACATTTTAAGACAGGTTTACAAGAAATCTAAAATAACTACCTATCAGCCACTTACAAACCAGTTATGTTTGTGTGTCTATCTAACATTCAAACCTATTTTGTGAAAAGGATTAGTTGCTATAATTTAAAGGGAATGGAAATGTTTGTTAAACCTAAGTTTAGAACCAGTTTAAAGGGTAGGTCTACTACAATAAGAGGAATTGATCTTTGGAATGGACTAGAGGACAATGTAAAAATGTGAAGTCCATACTAATATTTAAGAAAATGATTAAAACTATTTTATTGAAGAGTTACATTTAAGTTGATTCTAATATAACAAATTATATTAGATATTTTGATGTGACTGTATATCTCTGATGAGACTGTATTATTTTGTATTACAAATAAGTATATTTATGTTTGAATTGATAGTTTGAATTGATTGTTTGATAAGGAGCAGATATGATAAGAAATGTTTTCTTCTTCTGCTTCCTTTCATTTTATGTTATGTTTAATTTTTCTTTTTAAAAAATTGTCATTGTTTTTAATATGAAATGAATAAAATTATACAATACAATACAATACAATGTGATCACAATCTGATAGGCCTACCTTTGTGCTTGACGGATTTTTCATGCAGTCGGACACTGCGGTAAAGTTAGTTTTACGTTGGAAGTTGGATATTCGAGCTCCGTGGCTTCAGGGGTGCGTTGCTCTCGTCAGTCCGCTTCATGGAGTCTGATTTCGGCAGTCTGACGGACACCGTTCCTTCCCCCATGAGACACTAAAGTCGCAGTTACAAATCTTACAAAACGCGTAATTGTGCCCCCCACCCTACTCTTCTTTTAGGAAAAGTAAATTCGCTGTCCCATTTTTCAAGATATTTACACGAAGTCTTAACTTTTTTGGCAGGGACGCCTTTTCTCTCGTTACATTCATCCATCTCTGGTGTGTTTTTCCGGGTTTGCTGCTCCCGCTGCCAGCACAAACATCGCGAGAACTGCCACCGAGGCTACTGCAGGTGGCAGTTCTCGCGAGGCTAGTGACATAATTCAGAGGCACTGGAATGTTTTTTTTTTTTAAGAATATTATAATACGGGAAATTTCCGGGAAAATAATAATTTGGGATGACGACGGGAAAGAGGGGTAAAATACGGTAGTTTCCCGGCCAAAACGGGAGACTTGACAGGTATGAAGGAAGTGATGGGTAGGTTTGGTGTCAAGGAAAGAAACCAGGAAGGACAGATGGTGGTGGATTTTGCCAAGAGAATGGAAATGGCTATAGTCAATACCTATTTCCAAAAGAGGGAGGAACATAGAGTGACCTATAAAAGTGGAGGAAGGAGTACACAGGTCGACTACATTCTGTGTAGAAGAGGAAACCTGAGGGAGATTGGAGACTGTAAGGTTGTGGCAGGGGAGAGCGTGGCCAGACAGCATCGGATGGTTGTGTGTAGAATGACTGTTGTTGCGAAGAAGAGAAAAAGAGTAAAATCAGAGAAGAAGACCAAATGGTGGAAGCTAAAGAAAGAAGAATGTTGTGAGAAATTCAGAGATGAGCTGTTAAAGCTGCACTGACATGATGTTTTAACTATAAATCATTTTGCACTACATATATACTGTATATATAATATCATTGAACTAGGTTCGTTTTTGCTAAATAAATTGTAAATATATTAAAATTTCATTGCAAGTTATGGTAATTTTGTCGCTAGGACACGCCCACAGAAATCCGAGAACTTCCACGATAAGTCACGTAAGTAACGTCATTCATCTCCTTACGTCACGTGCTGCTCGTTGCGCACCTTGTAAACAACATGGCGGCCGATACAGAACCAGACGAATTTAGCAATCTGAGTGAAGAATTGAGCGATTTTTAGTCAGTTTGGGAAGCCAAAGTTATTTCAGGGGGTTAAACAATAAACAGCATGTTCTAATTTATGTCTGCAGCTGTATTTAATGAAGCCTTACCAACGAGGAAGCAGCTAGGTGGCAAGCCGCGACTTTACTTGACTTGTGAGGACCGAGGAGACGTGACCAGTTCACGTCGTCCACAGAGCACTGATTGGTACTGCTTTAATTAATCTATCTATCTAATAATTATTCAACATTACTTATAGTTTAAAAAAGATGAGTCCCTTTGAAGCATCTGTTTTATTTTTTATGTTTATTCTAACGTTATGTGCAAGTTTCACTGCACTGAATCTTTACATCAAAAACGAAATTTCACTCAAATTCTGTCTAAATAACATCACTACATTTTCATTTCTGGATCATCATGGTGTGCAGTGGTTTCAGCTGTAATAATCAAAATAAAACAATATTTGATATTCACCCTATTATAAGTGTAATCATAAATATTTGCTAATTTAAGCTTGTTCGACCTTTTCATCCTGGAGACAGAACCGGTCCGACCCGGAGGCCTGCACTCGCAGAAGCAGATTAAAAAACAAACAAATAAATAAAAAAATCTATAATGCTCCATTATTTGATTCATTAATTTATAGAATTTATAAAACATTAAGTGCATGTTTGCTAACATTGATAGAGAGAGCGAGAGAAACTGAAAATATCTAAATCCATTCAGCCACAGTTTTTTTTTTGCATATTTAGATAATGTTATCAAGTTTTTTGTGAAAATTTCTGCTACTTTGAGCAGCCACCCTGCTTGTGAGTGCTTGTCTTTGAAGTTGTCATCCTTCTTTGTGGTTCCTGCAGTGAACGGTGCTGAGCTATGATGACCAGTCTGAAGAGTGGACCGCTACGCTTGCAGCCAGCCAGAGCACGCTGGTGTAGAGATGGGAAAACGCTGCAGCTGAGCAGGTGACATTATGTCAGACAACATCCATCCATCCATCCATCCATCCATCCATCGTGGTTACATCCATCCACCCACCCATGCATCCATCCACCCATCCATGCATCCACACCCACCCATCCATCATCCATCCACCCATCCATGCATACATCCATGCATCCATCCATCCACCCATCCATCCATCCATTCATCCATCTATTCACCATCTATTCCAATTTTTATAAAGCTCATTTCAATTCCTATCACTTACTTTTGGTTCTTCTTTTTCAGATACTTTTCAGCTTTTTGGGGGCCTAGATTTATCTTTTTGTCTGGACCCTCTAGTCCCGAACAGAACCATTCTTGTCCCAGAGGTGTTCAGAACCATTAAGAAAGACGAATAGATTCGGGACCGGATCGTCATTGGAATAATGGATAAGGACGTTTCTCAGAGACTGCAACTTGAAGCGGACCTGACTCTAGAGAGAGCCATCCAGCTTGCACGTCAGAGTGAACAAGTGAAGCAACAAAGTGCGGAGCACGGTGAAACTACAGTGAATGAGGTGAGACAAAAACAGTTTAACAGCTCAAGGAGGAGCTATGAGAAACCACGGCAGAAACAAGCGCCAAAATACAGCGAGAATAGACAGAACTGCCAGAGATGTGATAGGATGCATGACAGAAAAGAAAATTGTCCAGCCCGTAATAAAAGATGCAGAAAGTGTAACAAAATGGGACATTTTGAGGCTGTGTGCAAAACCAAAATGGTAAAACAAGTCAGAGCTGAAGCTGTTGTAGATTCAGATGAGGATTCATTCTTTATTGGTGAACTGTTTCTTGGAGCAACAGCAAAGTCAAATGTCATCGAGGAGTCAGATTCAGACACCGACTGGGACATTGAGCTGCTGGTGAACGGTAGCCCAGTGAATTTTAAAATTGACACTGGTGCTGACACCACAGTTATGACAGATGCAACTTTCAATGATCTTCAGCAAAAACCAGAACTGCATAAGTCCAGATCAGTGTACAGTCCAGGTGGAAAGGTCAGATGCGTGGGTAGGTTCCTCGCTACCACCACACACAAGGGACAGAGATACAAGTACTGGATCACGGTTATTAAAGGACAATTTGTCAGTAACCTATTAGGCAGAGCAGTGGCAAAGCAAATGGGACTAATTAAACGAGTCAATGCTATCAGTGGTGACTATTTGTTATCCGGTGATGTGTTTGGGGAAATAGGTCTACTGAACTGCGCGCCTGTTAAAATTGAGCTGAATGATGAGGCAATTCCATACAGCGTCAATACACCACGCCGAGTCCCTTTTCCCCTCCTTCCAAAAGTAGAGAAAGAACTAAAGCGGATGCTAAACCTCGGGATCATTGAGGAGGTCACTGAACCAACAGATTGGTGTGCCCCAATGGTACCTGCTCCAAAGCGTAATAAAGAGGAAGTCAGAGTGTGTGTCGATTTAAAGCGATTGAACAAGGGTGTTAAGCGCGAACGCTATATTTTACCTACATTAGATGACATAACACCTAAACTGGCAGGAGCCAAGATTTTCTCCACTCTAGACGCCTCTAGTGGGTTTTGGCAAATTCCTTTGGACCCCAGCTGCCAAAGACTGACCACATTTATCACCCCCATGGGCAGATTTTGCTTCAAACGTCTACCTTTTGGGATAACATCCGCCCCTGAGATTTTCCAGCGACTTATGAGTGATCTGCTGAGGGACCTAGAAGGAACCGTCGTCGTGATGGACGATATCCTGGTTTTCGGGTCTACTAAGGAGCAACATGACCGCCGACTCGATGCTGTTTTGCAGACGATCAGGGCATCAGGCCTTAAGTTGAACAGGGCCAAGTGTCACTTTGGGAAGACTGAACTGCAGTTTTTTGGACACATCATTGGTGCTGATGGTGTAAAGCCTGATGAAAGCAAAGTGGACGCTGTTGCTAAGATGCCACGTCCGTCCAATGTGGAGCAGCTGAGACAGGTGCTTGGGCTTGTGAACTACGTCGGGAAATTCCTGCCAGGCCTGTCCACAGTGCTGCATCCGCTGACTGATCTGCTTAAGAAAGAGACTGCATGGGTTTGGGATGAACCCCAGGAGCGAGCATTCAACATGGCTAAAACAATGCTCATAGCTGCGCCAGCCCTTTGCTACTACGACGTCAACAGGCCAACAGTGGTCAGCGCCGACGCCAGTAGTTACGGCCTTGGTGCTGCTCTGTTACAAGACCATGAGGGGGAGCTGCGTCCTGTTGCCTTTTGCTCGCGCACACTTACTAGCGCTGAGAAGAGGTATGCACAGATCGAGAAAGAGTGTCTGGCGTCAGTCTGGGCCTGTGAACGGTTTGCTCGATACATCCAAGGGATGGGACATGTCCGGTTGCAAACAGATCATAAGCCACTGGTACCACTGATCAACTCTTATGATCTTGACAAAACGCCACTAAGATGCCAGAGACTACTTATGCGTCTTATGAGGTTCAATGTCACCGCAGAACATGTTCCCGGCAAACAGCTCATAGTCGCCGACACACTTTCCAGACATCCGTTGAAAGACTGTCATGTTCCAGAAACTGAAACACAAGTAAAGGCTTATGTCAACACTATGGTGGCTAGCAAGCCAATCAGGTCATCAAAGCTGGAAGAACTCCGCCAGACTACACAAATTGATGCTGAGCTTCAAAAAGTAATCCTGTTCATCAGAAATGGGTGGCCTAGGAACATGTCAAAGAGCTCATTGTTGCATGGATACTATGCAGCCAGAAGTCACCTATCAGAGTTGGATGGGCTGGTCCTTTATCATGACCGCATCGTAGTTCCGACTGCACTCCGAGCTGGTGTTGTAGACCAACTACACGAAGGCCACCAGGGCCTCACCAAGTGTCGTGAGCGAGCTAAGTTGACAGTGTGGTGGCCGAAGATTGGAGCACAGATCACAAACAAAGTGAAGTCCTGTGATTTTTGCAGAGAGCATAAACCTACACAGAGACACGAACCACTAGTGACAACTCCTCTGCCCGGCGGTCCATGGCAGAGAATTGCAGTGGACCTGTTTGTGCTCGAAGGAAAGACGTATCTAGTTGCAGTGGACTATTTTTCAAGGGACATTGAAATCGCTTCCCTGACCTCCGCTTCCAGCGCTCAAGTTATCAACAAACTCAAACACATGTTTGTGAGGTGGGGCATCCCGCTGGAACTTGTCAGTGACAATGGGACACAGTTTACGTCGACAGAGTTCCAAGAATTCAAGCAGAGGTATGGGTTCACTCATGTAACCTCAAGCCCCCATTACCCGCAATCTAATGGAGCTGCAGAAAGAGCTGTTCAGACTGCCAAGTATATCCTTAAGCAGCCTGACCCCTGCTTAGCCCTTATGAGTTACCGCTCCACACCATTGGCTGCAACAGGTTCAAGTCCAGCACAACTTATGACTGGTCGACAGATCCGCACCACTGTTCCTGTCCTGGAAAAGACTTTGATGCCAAAGCCTGTCGACCCAGACCTAGTCTACGAGAAGGATGCCGGCTAAAGATTCTTACAGATTCTTCCACGACCGCAGGTATTCAGCTCGCCCTCTTCCAGAACTTCTCCGGGTCAAAATGTGCGAGTGAAACTGGATGGGGAAAAAGGATGGACTACGCCTGCCAAAGTCATCAGCAAGTCCAAGGAGCCAAGATCCTACCTCGTGGAAATGGCCAACGGGAGCGTGACCCGTCGCAACAGACGGCATCTTCAGGAGGCCCCTGGGACTGATGCTCCAACAGCACAATCTGTGACTGAGTCTGCAGTGCTGCAGCAGGACTGCAGATCCCCAGCTACAGATGTGGCCATCCCATCGGAACCACCATCAAATCAGCCAGTAGCGAGCCCTTCCTTAAGACCTTCCTTCCCACCATCTACTCCTGCGAGAACAACTTCCAGGGGTCGAGAAATAAAACTGCCTCTGAGATTCAGAGACTGATAAAGTTCAAAAGGGCAGAATAATCCCTATCAGGACTGAGGGCAGTCTACCCCTGTGATGTCCTGTATTGTTCAGTGTTAAAATTGATAAGACAAAAAAAAAAAAGAGAAGTTGGAAAGTTGTTTTGAATTGTTTTGAGTTGTTTTGAAAACATCCTAGTTTAATGTTTGAGAAAAGTCCTCGTTGAAAAGAGTTGTGAGTGACAACTAAAGATTATGTTCAATGGAGTAATTAATTAAATTAGAAATGTTGGATTTAAGTATAATTTTAGGTACTGAACTAGCTTGCAGATGTTTTGGGTTTTGCAATGCTTAGCTTCAAAAGAGGGGAGATGTTGTGAGATTAGTTCTCACTGTATCTAGTGTAACCGTAGTTCAGTCTCCAGACCACCAGGGGGAGCACTAGAGAGGACTGACGTATAGTTAACGAAGAAGACACAGTTGTTACCTCGTGTACTAGCTAAATAAAAGGAGTACGGCTCTGCGACCGAGACCAACATTTCCTGTCTTTCCTCATATCATGACAGTTTGCAAAAACGAACATATTTAAATGATAAAATATATATATTTGGAGCAATTTGATGAATAGTAAAAAAAAAAAATCATGTCAGTGGACTTTAAACTTGTATAGCAACATGTAAATTTTTTCAAAATGTTTATTAAAAAAACTGAGATACACAATTAAATGTTTAATGATATTTCAATAAAAAACAACTAAGTCTGGTCCTCTATATAAAAAAAATGTTTTTTTAGATTTTTCTACCTGGATTATTAAGCATGCATCAGGGTTTAATGATATTGCCATTTTTTATAATGATGTAGCAAGATAATAAATCCTAATAAATATTTAAAGAAGCAATTGTATTTATTGCTGATAATTTTAATAGTTAAAAAACAAGACAAAGTAAAGAAACATAAGTAGGTTGTATAGCCCCACATCTCTACTGTGAAGACATTGGCCCTCATTCACTAACCGTTCGTACGCACAGATTTGTTCTTAAACTGTGCGTACGAGTGATTTAGGATCATTTGCGGCATTCAAGAATGTTTTCGTATCCTACGATTTTTTTCAGATACGAACAAAATTTACGAGTGGTCCGGACCTGTCGTATATTTTAGGAGCGTCAGTCTGCTGTCATCCAGACGGAATTTCTCCACTAATAACTTCATATTTCGTTATTTAGAAAATATTTAGAGTTTAAAAAAGTCACGCACCACAATTGGTCTTGACAATAGGTTCTGTTTGAAGTCGAATTATATTTTTAAATGTAATAATGACTAACGGATTAAAGTATTTAAATTAAAATCAATTTGTTATCAATGCCGTTTTCTAACACTACAATATTAATATGAAGATCTCAAACTAAAACCAACTTAAATTATGAATTAATTTAAGTTTAATTTGTCTCGGTAACGCAGACTTCGGTAACGCAGACTTTAGGTTGACCTCCTCCTGTTGCAGTCATAGCTGTCAAATAGCTCAATCAGTAAAGCGTTGCGTCGCAGTGCAGAACTTTATGGGTTCGAGTCCCACATGGGACAACGTTTTTTTTTCTCTCCTTTTAATTCATTCCAGATTTAAAAAACACAAGAAAACTATTTACAATACAACAAGAAATGAAGCATAAAGTCTTTTTAATCTGGAATGAATAAATAATCTAAAGAAGGAAGGAAAAAAATAGGCATACCTTGTGGGACTCAAACCCACGAAATCTTGATAACAGTGCAACATTTTAACCAGTTAGCCACCAGTACAAGTGTATATTTTAAGGTCCACATTTCTTATAAACAAACATTCTTTGGCATTAGTTGGTCATTTACTCCCATGAGTGACGCTGCTAATAAGGACAGATTTACTTTTCTCGATCAAGGAGAGCAGAACTCCAATCTCCGCACCGGTAGAGTTCTCCTTTTTTACTTTTCGCTGTCATTTTATGCACGAACACGTTTTGCCTCCGAGGCAGGAAACGTAGCCTTATATGGTGTTTTGAGGGGTGGGAATTATGTAAATGACCTCTCGCGTGCACGCGCAGCTGTTTAGAACAGGTGGGATTCATCATTTTAACGCAACCCATTTACACACGTTTCCTCAGGATAGAAGACTTTGTTGAATCTGACGTGGCATGTTCGTACGAACGCTTCGTACGAACAAAAGTAGGAGAAATTTAGGATAAAAATACGAACATTTTCGTGAATGAGGGCCATTGACTCCAAATGTGCAACATGGTAGCTTCCATAACCAGATACTGTAACTTTTCATTCATTCATTCATTCAACCTTAGTCAGGTAAATCTTATTGAACCTCATGGGCTCATTTACGAAAGCGACCTGCTAAAACTAAAGAACGATGAACAGCAATGGTAGAATTTCCTTAAACAATAAACAAACAATAAACAATAAACAATAGAAAACAAAAAAGAGAAAAAACAAAAGAAAGAAATACTTTTTTTTTTTTAAACAAAGTATCAAAAAACGAGCAAAACATAAGGTAGACGTATAAAATCAAAGACAGGAACAAATCTGCATTGGTTTTTGCCAGGATTCCAACAGATTCTGAAAACCATTTAGAGAAGTCAAGGTCGAGAGCTTCAGATCTTTTTGTAAGATATTCCAGGAAGCAGGAGCAGAGTAGGAGAAGGCCCTTTTTCCAAGTTCAGTCCTCACTGACGGAACACTGCAGGTAATCATGTCCTGAGAGCGCACGCTGTAGCTGCACTCACGCAAAGACATGTAGGAGGAGATGTATGAGGGCAGCAGACCAAGAAGTGATTTAAAGATGAAAATGTACCAGTGGAAGAGTCTGCGTGAGGTTAATGATGTCCAGTTAACCAGTGAATACAGGGTGCAGTGGTGGGTATGATAATCACAGCCAGTTATGAATCTTAGTGCACCATGATAGACAACATCCAACATCCGCAGGGTGCTTGTAGGAGCATTCATGTAGAGAATGTCACCGTAATCAATGGACTTACAAGTAATAAAAGAAGAACTTCTGTTTTGCTCCTGTTGTCCACTTCTCCTTTTATTTATTTTTTTATTACTCAACTATCACTACACAATATAATGTCATGTCCAGGTTCAATGACTAATAAATGACAGAAAGGAATAAAAATGGGTGAAGCAGAGAAAAAAACAATAACATTTTAGAATCAGTCGACATCTGAATCACTGTAGCTGAGTCAGTCTAATAGCTGAGTCGACACATGGAGTCGAAGACGAAAATTCAACAATGGCAAGTGAGGAATGAGATAAACCAGAGAAATATTATGCTTTCTGACTATTTTATCAAATTTAAGTGTATTCATTAAAACTGACCATATACTTAATGTCAGGCTGACTTTTTAGTGAGGCAACTTTTGCTTTGAAAGGCACTGATTATGTGGGAGAGGCAAGGGCCCTGCTCTTTTTCACATATAACTTTGTTTTTATTGGCAAAAGTTGCAACAATCTAGTCAAAGTAACAAATGTTATCCCTCACCCGTGCCTTGCACCGACTCACACAAAAACATGTTTGTGTTAAGATGAGAGTGAAGTCATTATAGACATGCACACACACGCACGCATACACATTCACACACCTCAAAGGTATAAAATAGGAGGCGCTCGGATGGATTTCCGAAGTCTACCGTGGGTCTGATCAACGCCCGGTTTTGCATTGAAGAAAATATCTCCCACTGAACGAAGCGGCTTCCTCGTTTATATCAACGGTGAGAGATTCTGATCTTTTTATTTCAATGCCTTTTTCTGAGTGTGTGTGAAAGCTTGAGGCTTTGCTGTTGTTCGTGGCGGGGTTTAAAATTGATGCTTAACCCTAGCAAATAACAGTATGTGTTGTTTTGAGCATTTTTATGCTTTGCAGAGTTTCATTGTATCTGTGGCAACTTTTTATTAAAGCATACTGAAGTGAGAGTGTGTTTTCATTGTACCGACCTTTTTCCCGAGTCCTGCACATTTAAAATAAAATATCATAAGACATTTTGGCGCTGCGAGGAGTCAGGGTTTTGGAGAAAAAGGCTGTACAATGTTTAAGAAAAGAGATAAAGCAGATGCAGGAGTGAAAACTGAGTTGGTGGAGGGGTGGAGGGATGTTCAGTACCAACAAATTGCTGCATGTTTGCGAGGCAGTGGGGGATGCCCTTCTCCTTGTAATGATTCTTTAAATGCTGAGAATTCAGGTGATTTTTTGACGGCTTTGAAAACAGTATAAGTTAAAAAAGGGGCACCTGTGTGTGGTTTGCAGAAACCTGTGTGGATTTGTGCGACTGCATGGAAAAGCTTACATGAAAAGAATCAGCAAATATAGGCGCAAATGTTGAAGTACAAGGCCGCTTCGGAGGAAGCGCAGACAGACTGCTTATTGCAGAAACAGCATGTGCAATTATTAAATGTGCAGTTGGAGAAAATGACAGAACTTGTAGAAGGAGCGGTGAGCAAGTTGCCATGCTGAAGAATGAAAAGTACAGGAGGAAAAAACGAAGCGTCTCCCCAAACAGAGTCAGAGCTTTTGTCGCTGGGCTGGGTTCTGGCTTTGATCCAGCAAGTTGGGACGAGAGTGATAAAAATGATTATTTTTGGGACAAAGAGCAGGACGTGAGCAGTCGGGTGGAGGTTGCTCCTCCTGTCTCCTCGGTCCCCAGTAAAAATGTCAGAATTATGGAGCTAGGCTCTCTGGGTGAATGGAATTCAACTAGAGGTGAACCTCAGGGCGAAACACGTGAAAGACAGTATAATCAACTGACGACGCGCGGGCCAAAAAGAGACGCTCGGAAAAACACGGGACCCACTCGCTCTGGTTTCTGGAGAGCATTAATTAAATCAGGGGTTTCTCCTAATGAAATAGACGGATTGCCTACGGATCAGTTGAGGTCTAGATGTAAACAGAGAGGCTTGAAAGTGTATTGTGCTAGTTATGACGTGGAAAATTTAACACGGGCCCTGAGAAACGTTTTCCAAACCACTCCTGTTCTTCCTCCAACCTCCTCAGCTGAGCTCAGACCCACGCGCGCCAGCGTAGTGGGGGTGCAGAGCGAGTGGGGGAGCGGGGAGGGGAGCCAGGCTGCTCATGTTGAGTTAGAAAGAGACTCCTCGGAGGAGGAGTTCATTAGAGTCAGAACTGTGAAGCAAAAAAAAAGAACAGAAAAGGCAAACAGAGAACACAGTTATATCCAGATTTGCAGGATCTGATGGACTTCGAATAGGAAAAAAGCCAGGCCCCAGAAATAAAGATTACAAATTGGTCAACAGATGACATTAGACCGCATGTTCAGATAGAAATTTATTGGAAGAATAAAAATGTTCAAAAAGTGCTGGCACTCGTTGAAACAGGGGCTGAGGCTACGTTAATTCACGGAAACCCTGACAGAATAAATGGTCCTGTTGTTCCCCTTTCAGGTCTGGGAGGAAACATGATTTTTGGAAAAAGTATGACTATACCTTTAAAAATTGGAAAAATGCCAATTAAGAAATTTCAGGTTTTAGTCACTCCAGTAAAAAAATGGATTTTGGGCATGGATGTTTTAGCAGGGATGACACTTCATCTGAAACAAGGGCGTTTTGAGTTCGGGGTGGAGCGACCTTTACAGATTAAATCTGTGTTGGTGGGAAAAGTGAAAATGCCTCCTTTTCCCATTCCTTTGGCAACTTAGACAGTAAGCATGAAACAGTATTGTATTCCTGGGGGTCAAGATGAAGTTGTTGACATTCCAGAGGAAGGAGAACAGGCTTTTGAAGTTGAACAGTTGGCAGAGTCCCCAGTAAAGTCTGGAAAGTGTAGATGGAAAGCAGGTGCTTTTGATCCGGCGCAGAATAAGACCCTGGAAGGAACGGGGGAGGGAGGAAGCAGTCAGTGGGCTGAATTAAAGGCTGTGCACATGGTGATCATGCAGACAGGTAAAAGAGTGGGCAGCAGAGAAACATGTTGAGTGGGTATATCATATTTCATATTATCCACAGGTTGCTGGGCTGATTGAGAGAATGAATGGATTGTTGAAAGAGATGTTGTGAAAATTAAATGACAAACTTGATCCAACAAACTGGAAGTTAAATTTGTCACAGGCTATGTCTCAACTGAATAACAGACCAATTGCACCAAGTACCACTCCCCTAAATCGAATGATTAATGTGTACAGCACCCCAGACACCATTCAAGCAGGGGTCATTGATGCAGATTATCAAGGGGAGCTGGGCGTGGTCTGTAAACATCAAAATGACAGCCCTTTGGTGCTGGAAAAAGGAGACAAAATAGCACAGTTACTTATTAAGCCATGTGACATGTCAACAGTGATGGAAATTCCTGCACCTGTCACAGTGACCGTTAGAGGAACTGGTGGCTTTGGTTCCACTGACAAACCTGGAGCCAAAGTATGGGTGAGACAGGAAAATGGTCCTCCTCGTGCTGCAGAAATAATAGCACAAGGAACAGATGCAACAGTTTCAGTGTTGTATTCAGGAGAGGAAAAATGGATAAATGTACCTGTCAAAAAATGTTATTTGAGAGAAAACTAATTGATCTTTCTCTGTCTGTAAGCAGTATTTCTTGTTTCCACAGCTTGATGTTTCCCTGGTCTTTGTTGACGGGCAGATCGAGTTCATCACGGGGCCAAGATGACCGACGGTCGTGGCAAGCGCCAACCAAATGGCAGTATCGGCTGTTTGGGCACGTGTTCCTTGTCGTTGGTGTCATGGTGTTCATGGTCAGCCTCTCCTCAGCAACACCAGGACAAATGCTGAGTGAGGTAGAAAAACCTCACGTTGTTGTACGAGCAAAGATGCTTCAGACGAAAACAAAAATGAACCTGACCTGTACATCCAATAACATTTGCTGGATCAGTCAAATTGCCAGTGACTGTCCGATTTACATGTGCCCAAAATGCTTCAGAGGGCATGATGTCCCAATAACCATGACAGGATGCAAGGTGACTGTTGAATCGCAGGTTCCCGTGTGTATGATGTTCAAAAATCATACATGCATGCCTAAGGGCCAGAATGGAACACGTTTCAGCTTCACTGCTGATAAGAGAGTAATGCTCATTGGAAATTCTACAACGACGACTACTAGAGTGACATTCGTGCATACACTCTGGGCACTGCCTAATTCAACCAAGGCGGAACAAACTCACCTGGCCCCAATCATAGACACTTGTCAACTCATGGCGAAGTCTATGTTAACCATGACTGTACATTGGAAGGTGCTGTTCCCACCTTTACCATGTTGCTCGAGATTTAAAAGGGCGTGGTATGACACCTTACTGGAAGGAACTGGAACTGTCTTGGGTTTGTCAAATACAATTGATGGCGAGGTGACCAGATCCATGTTGTCCACTACAGGGCAGCATACATCGACAGCAGTCCATCAGGTTGGGGTGTGGATGCCATCAGTGGTAATGACCCAAGTAGAAACAGCCAAACTGCTCCTTAAAGGACTGGACTGGCAATTAAAAGTGTGGGGTGAAACAGAAGAGATACTTCAGAACTTGACACAGGCTTTGAATTGGACCACGTGTACTCTACAATCCTTACATGCACAGGTGCAGAAGGAGCGCTTCCAAAGGGTGGTGACGACGAAGAATCATCATGAATGGCGCAGGTTGTGGAACATCTCGAGTACATATTGGTTGGTTTTGAAACCAGAAATGACAAAATGTGATGAAAAAATGTGTGAGGGACATTGGGTACAATATCTGATTAATGACACAACTACAGTATGCAAGTATCATGTTTTACCTGTAATTACTGTACAAGGGTATTGGTTTTTGAAAATAAAAGGTGAATGGTTTGAGCCAAGGACAAACTTCACTTATGACATGCAACTGTGCGAGACTGCAGACAAAGGAGTGATATGTATGTTGCAAACAGGTCACATTAACCCGTGTATAACCAGAGATGGGGTGTTGTGTGATTGGGTTCATGAACCAGCTAGGGACATGCTATGGCAGATCGGACCACACACGTTATGCGTAGCAACAATTAAGAGCCATCCACAATTACCCACGGTGCCTTTCTCTGGCTGTTTGTATGGTGTTCACTTGTGGAGTTGGAACAACCAGACTTATCGATTAACCAATTACAGTTCAAGCACCCGTCTGACTGAGGTACAGTGGCAATTTCTGCATGTACCGTGGCGGGTCTCCCTGGCTCGTTTCAAGCGCGCGTTGAACGATTCCATGGAGCTAAAACAGATGATTGAATCCCATAAGTCTAACGTTTCTGATTTAACAGTGTCCACATACATTGCACAGGGGAAGGTTTTACATGCGGCTAAACTCATCGAACAGGCGTCGGCCCACCATTGGTGGGACATATTCACAGGAATGTCATCGACGGCGCGAGCATATGCAGTCCCTCCTTTGCTAATTTTAGTGCTTTGCTTAGTAGTATTAACTTTGTGTAACGTGTGCACATGTTTTTATATTAAACGCACGAAAGATCGTATAATTAGATTGGTTTATAACACAGCTCTGGAATGAAGATTACGGTTAAGATAAGAGATCATTGGTTTGGAACTCAGAGAACTACTGTTGAAATAGATACAACGGTACAACCTGATACGTTAGTACGGGATTATTGGGTTAGTGGAAATAGGATATATCAAGTCATTGTTCATGAAGGTGATCGGGTTTCTTTCCTTGATTTGGTTTGCGCGAGTATGGAAAGATGGATGGGCATATATTGGCGAGTGCCCTATGAGGTCACAGGACAAAATTTTCAAAATTAGTCAAAAATCAAAGGGTGGGATGAGGAATGAGATAAACCAGAGAAATATTATGCTTTCTGACTATTTTATCAAATTTAAGTGTATTCATTAAAACTGACCATATACTTAGTGTCAGGCTGACTTTTTAGTGAGGCAGCTTTTGCTTTGAAGACACTGATTATGTGGGAGGCAAGGGCCCTGCTCTTTTTCACATATAACTTTGTTTTTATTGGCAAAAGTTGCAACAATCTAGTCAAAGTAACAAATGTTATCCCTCACCCGTGCCTTGCACCGACTCACACAAAAACATGTTTGTGTTAAGATGAGAGTGAAGTCATTATAGACAAGCACACACACATACGCATACACATTCACACACCTCAAAGGTATAAAATAGGAGGCGCTCGGATGGATTTCCGAAGTCTACCGTGGGTCTGATCAACGCCCGGTTTTGCATTGAAGAAAATATCTCCCACTGAACGAAGCGGCTTCCTCGTTTGTATCAACGGTGAGAGATTCTGATCTTTTTATTTCAATGCCTTTTTCTGAGTGTGTGTGAAAGCTTGAGGCTTTGCTGTTGTTCGTGGCGGGGTTTAAAATTGATGCTTAACCCTAGCAAATAACAGTATGTGTTGTTTTGAGCATTTTTATGCTTTGCAGAGTTTCATTGTATCTGTGGCAACTTTTTATTAAAGCATACTGAAGTACACAGTTCTGAGAGTGTGTTTTCATTGTACCGACTTTTTCCCAGAGTCCTGCACATTTAAAATAAAATATCATAAGACAGCAAGACTCACCCAGCTGCATCGAATCACTCTTCAACTGTCCACCTGGATACAGCTGCATCGAATCACTCTTCAACTGTCCACCTGGATATAAGGCGCCCTTTCCTCAGCTCTTCCTGTTTGCCCGTTGCCAGTCTAGTCGCCTCCCTCCACCTCCCCGTCTCCTCCCGGGGTTTCTGGTTCCTCGGTTCTCCCCTGTTCTTCGTCCCGCCTCCGCCGCCTGGGGTTGTCCTGCTCGCCTTCGTCTTGGTCCTGCTGCTGTGTGCATTCCTGCTTCCTGTTCCCTGCGACCCAGCCGGTCATGGCAGATGGCCGCTTGTCCTGAGCCTGGTTCTGCTGGAGGTTTCTTCCTCTCGAGGGAGTTTTTCCTTCCCACTGTCGCTTCGTGCTTGCTCAGGATGGAGGTTCTGCGCTGGTGTTCGTCTCAGGGTTGACCGGAGCCGTCGGCCGCTGGCTGGCCGGCATTCACGTACCGGTGGGATGGATTGGACGTCTGCGATCCCGTCTCCACCACCGGGTTCGGGTCCCGGGGGGTAGATATCCATAATCTATCTCCCTATGCCGGACATTCAAGCTCTCAGCAGTCCGGCATGCATGCCCTCCGCCGGGGCCCGAGCGC
>JBBPBX010003849.1:60097-80019 GCA_038048925.1 Garcialebias charrua | reverse complement strand
ATATATATATATATATATATATATATATATATATATATATATATATATATATATATATATATATATATATATATATATATATATACCGTATTTTCCGGTGTATAGGTCGCACCTTTTTATGGTTTTTTCAAGGCCTGCGACCTATACTCAGGTGCGACCTATATATGGCTTGTTATCACTTTCGGTGAAACAAATTTTAAATCCAGCTCATTTCACAATTACGTTCATTTATTAAGGAAAAGTTCAGCTCAGACATATATTTGCTATAATTTTTATCAAACAAATAATTGTTTTTAAGTGTTAATCTTCTTAAAAGCCTTGCTGTGCGCTCCTGTGGCAGACATTTGCAGCAGAGCTAAACGTAGGTGCGACCTATACACCAGTGCGACCTATCTAGGGATTTTTCCAATCTATTGGTGATAATTGGACAATGCGACCTATACACAGGTGCGACCTATACACCAGAAAATACTGTATATATATATATATATATATATATATATATATATATATATGTATATATATATATATATATATATATATATATATTTTTTTTCTCTCTCTTTTGTTTTCTATTGTTTATTGTTTGATTGTTTATTGTTTAAGGAAATTCTACCATTGCTGTTCATTGTTCTTTAGTTTTAGCAGGTCGCTTTCGTAAATGAGCCCATGAGGTTCAAAAGATTTACCTGACTAAATAAAGGTTGAATGAATGAATGAATAATCAGATCTAACCAACTAAAAAAAGGTTTAACTAAAATAACACACAGCCAACAAACAGTCCAGGCTGAACACGGACCAGAACCAGCACTTTGAGTGTTACCGTGTTGGAAGTTAGCATGTTGTTAGCATCTGGAGCGGAGGGTCCGTCGAGCTCAGGTCGGACGGCGTGGATCCGTCGCGGCCGCGGGGGCACGTCCCATGGGACCGACGCGTCGCCCGCACGACTTGGCTCCCGTCCTCCTTCTCCCACTGGGACGGTCTCCCCGCCGGTCCCGGTGGACCGTGCGAGACCGTGAGGAGGCCGTTGTCGCGTTAGCGAGATGCTAAGCTAACCACAGCATGCAAGACGGTGTTGCTAAATAATGGAGAAAAAAAAACAGCTCTAACACACAGACAGTTGTACTCTAACATTGTTTCACAAAATGATTTATGTAGAATATTTTGTTTACCGGCCAAAAGCACGACGTCTTCTGAGCAGTTCCGAGCAGACTCAGAGAGAGGAGGGGCTGCAGTCAGCTTCTCCGATGAGATAAATCCTTCACGTTTACTTTTTTTTGGATTAAGTGAAACCTGCGCGTTGCCCAAACGTCTACCCGACTGGAACACCCACTGACCCAACACGAAGTAACCATTGCAATTAATTAGAAATTAACACACAAAAAAAACGTGAAAAATGAACATCCATTAGACCGCGCTGTCCCCTGCGCAGCCTTTCGAAATGAGAGTCCACCCGGAAGTTACACGGATGTGACGTCACATGGGAACTATGTATAAACAGAAGCTGTCTGAGCGTGTGTGAAGCTGCAGCTAGACGACAGACCCAACTTCTTATTTGAAATAGTTAGTTCAGAGCTCATTTAGCCGTCCTGTGTGCCTTTTAGAGGAACACAGAGAGGAAGTGCGATGTTAACGGGGCAGCGATTTGTCGTACCGCTAGAGATACGGTCCTTAGCGGCTAACAAGATGGCTAACGCTTAAGCCGTCTTCTTCCACAGCTGAGACTGACCGTGTCTTTAGCGATATAAGCTGCTGGTTGAATAATGTCTCCACCTCTCTATGCTCCTCTCATAAAGCTCAGCACGGCTAAATGAGCTCGGACCCGTGGTTTGTTTTAAGGAAGCAGGAGGCTGTAAAAACACTCGGATCTGCCACTTCACGGTTCTGACTGAAGGCTCACTTTACTGCAGTTCACAAACACGCTGACTAACATGAAGGCACTAGGGGTGCACCGATTGCAGTTTTCTGGCCGATCACCGATTTCTAAAAAGTCTGACCTACCGATTCCGATTTTTGCCGATACCAATTTTGTTTTATTAGGAACACTGTCAGGTTTTATAAGGTCACAATACACCTTCAATTTTCCAATATTATTTTATTGAAAAACACCCTTGAACAATATCCTAGAAACAATACAAACTTGTTTTAACTGGCCATGTGGTAGTGCTCTGAAATATAAATGAAGTTCAGACAATTGTTGTTAAAATAAATAAAAAAATGGGTAAAATCGGTTTCTCATTTAAGTATTGGCCGATTTCCCAAAATTAAGGAAATCGGGGCCACACATGGGGCTTGGTGCACCCCTAGAAGGCACCTTTCTATCTTATCAAGCCACTCAAAGCTCTTTACAACACAATCTGTGTCCTCGTTTACCCGTTCATACAACACTACTAGATCTATACAACGAATAATCAGTACTTATTATCACATTCATACACTGATGGGACACACATCAGAGGCAATGAGGGGTTCAATGTCTTGCCCAGGAACACTTCAGCATGTGACTGCTGGTGGAATCAAACCCCCACCTCTCCCATTGGAGTTGACTGCTCTAGCCTCAGCCACACAGCTGTCCTCAGCTGAAGAGGACTATTATTTAATATGTGTAAATAACTGTCTGGAAAATAAAGTAATGTATGTAAATAGTTGATTTTGTATACATTTATTTTGTAGGGTTACAGTTGTTTGTTAATAAATGTTGCTGTGTGACAACTGGGACAAAGCTTTGACTCAAATATATTTTTGTTATTATTATATGAAAAGAAAAATATATTGAGATATATATCGTATATCGCGATATTTCATAAAAATATTGAGATATTAATTTTGGTCCATATCGCCCAGCCCTAAATTACATACAGAAAGACCAAAGAAAGAATTTGAAAACAAGCTAGCGGCTCCGGACGCGATGGATGGATGGTGCCGTGCCACCCAGGCAAAATAAATCTGTTTTGACCATTAAATAAACGCAACGGGTCAGCGGTGACATATAATAAATGCAACTTATGTTTTTTCCTAGCCTGGCCCTCTCCTTCCTGCACAGCTCCGCTCAATTCTCATTTCCCTTCACTGCACAGTCTCATAGACAATGATTTCTCCGGTAGATTTTCGACCGGACCAATCAGAGAACAGAAGGGGTGGAGTTTTTGGCCCCTAACCCACGCCCCCACCTGTCCCAGCGCAGCCAGCGAGCAGCTGCATGTTCTCATTCAAAGCGATGCAAAGCGATGCAGGACTGTTTTATATGTGACACAAATTTATTAATTTCCCCTTCTTAATCCCTTATCTGGAGTTTTCTTTTGTTTTTTTTCCCAAAAGTCAAGTAATCGCTCCCTCCTCCTTCTCCTCCTCACCCTCCGCTGAGTGAAATGAACAAGGAAATGCCTCAGGTTGTCACGAGAGAATTAAAGTCAGGTTTTACGTTGCTGCCCGAGTCCCATCAGATTTCCTGGTCTTCTGGTGTGTTGGACCAGCGCTCCATGGTTTTATTTTATTTTATTAGGACGTTTTATTAACATATAAACACAGAATATCCAAAGGCAGCGAGAGAAAATTCAGCAGGAGGCGGAGCTGAAGTCAAGTTCAGAAGACCACGGGGGAGCGCGCAGCCAACGAGCATTCGCATGTTCTCATTCAAAGCGATGCAGGACTGTTTTATATGTGACACAAATTTATTAATTTCCCCTTCTTAATCCCTTATCTGGAGTTTTCTTTTTTTTTGCCAAAAGTAAGTGATCATCGCTCCCTCATCCTCCTCTCCCTCCGCTGAGTGAAATGAACAAGAATGCCTCAGGTTGTCACGAGAGATTTAAACTCGGGTTTTAAGTTGCTGCCCGAGTCCCATCAGATTTCCTGGTCTTATGGTGTGTTGGACCAGCGATCCATGGTTTTATTTTATTAGGACGTTTTATTAACATGTAAACACAGAATATGCAACGGAGCGAGAGAAAATTCAGCAGGAGGCGGAGCTGAAGTCAAGTTCAGCAGACCACGGGGGAGCAGCCATCAGCAGAGGCCACGCCTCCAGCAAGAATTGGTTGTCAATGGAGAAAGTCCAGACCCTTGTCTGAAGCGAAGTGAAGGACAAGGGTCTGGTTTTAACCAGGCTAGTTTTTCCCCTCTTCATGATGCTTTTTTTTTTACTGATGCAGCTTATAAAACTGTGTACATTAACTCATACACTGCTTTGCCACTTTGCCACTTTGCAAATGTCAATGCTAGAAACCTTTAGTTTATTTTAGTTATACTTTTTATACTTTTTTTTATACTAGTATGCAAAAACTCAGGACAGTATTAGTTTTACTATTTTATGCTTATGTCTATTATTATATGTTTCAGTGTTTCAATGTTTAGATGTTTACTGTTGCACCGAGGGACTGAGAGAAACGCAATTTCGGTCCTGTGTATGTCCTGTACAGTACATATTGCAGATCTGACAATAAAGTTGACTTTGACTTTGACTTATAATCCGGAGCGACTTATACGCCAGAAAATATGGTAATTAACTTGTTTTTCTTGTTCCAGTCTTCAGCCTCCAAGACCTGTGCTGCCGTTCCATCGTCTCCTGCACACCAGTGCACCTCATCG
The DNA here is from genome assembly GCA_038048925.1 of Garcialebias charrua. Classification (NCBI taxonomy): domain Eukaryota; kingdom Metazoa; phylum Chordata; class Actinopteri; order Cyprinodontiformes; family Rivulidae; genus Garcialebias; species Garcialebias charrua. The sequence goes on along the minus strand of JBBPBX010003849.1, from coordinate 75,432 downwards.
ACAAGCTGCCGCTTCCCGTTGCCATCAAATCGCACCTGAAGTCTTTCTCGATGGCCAACGGCATGAACGCCGTGATGATGCACGGACGCTCGCACTTTGTGATCAACAGCACGGCTTCTGGCAGTGGCAGCGGCGGAAGCAAAGCCAGCAGTCTCAAACGCTCGATGTCCTTCAGGCCTCCGCAGAGTCCTCCAAAGTACTCGTCGTCGTCCAAGGGGAACTGTAAAATATCGTAGTGAAGCAGCGGATCGGTCCTTTGCCTCTGTGGTGCCGATGCTAAAGATGTTTTCCTCAGAGATCACAGGGTCAAGAGCACGGAGAGCGCCCAGCTGTCAGAAATGAAAATGTTTCCTCTGATCTTTACAAGTGGACGTGGACAGAGGGGTTGGGTTCTGTCCTCTTTGTGCTCGCTGGTGCCATCTTGTGGGTGTTCGTTTAGCTGTTGTCTATAATCCAGAGGCTCGCTGTGATCAAGATGAACAAGACTTCTCTGGGACCAACTGATGTGAACTAAGGATGATCACTTACTTCTTAACACTACAGAGATGACTCGCTTTTATTGAAAAACAAATTAATGTTGTTCAGTGGTTTTTAAAGCTGGACTTGAAACTTGTACATATACTGACTGGATGAGCATCTGAATGTTTTGATGGGTCTTCTGGGGGTTTTGTATGATGCAGTATCCCATGTGCAAGCGCGGATGTTCTGCACTGTTTATTCAAAACTCAAATTATCTTAGTAAAGTGAAAGAAATAGGTTTTAAGCTGGCTGAGCTTTCCAGACTCAAGAATTTAGGAGCCGCCCTTTGAAAATCCGTTTTTGGTCAAATCAAAAAGTTTCGTTGTGCCCCTTGTTTTCATTCATACGCACACACTTGCTGTTCTTTTATACCTCTAAACCGTGTTTCTGATGTAACCATAAGTGGATTTGAACTCCGCGGCATGCTTTGGTTTGGTCCCAAGTTGTGAAAGATCAATGTCGACGAGGAAAATTTTTGTACAAATCACTGTACAAATCATTTGGTCTTTTACGGCGTGTTTGCCTTTTAAAGCTAGCCTCGTTGTGATTTTGTAAATTTGCAGGAATTTGAGGTATTTTATGTTCACGCTACGTATTTATGAATGTAAAACAGTATTCAAGCGCATACTTTCTGTAGCCACGTGAGGGATTGTGAGTTGGAAAGCTACGGGCTACATGGATGCTGTTCATCGTCAGTGCTCGTTTGTTCTGCTGCTCAGTTTATTTCCCAGCATTCCTAAACGTGTTGAATAGCGGTGGGGTTAAACCGTTGTGGTTGGTTTATTGTACAAGAGGTATTCTAGATGCATATCAGAACATTACGTTAAAGCTACTTATTGCAAAGTATAAAACCAAAAGATAAAAATTCTACTGAATTGCATCACATGAAGCAGTTTGAAGGTGTTAACTCATTTTCCGAACATTTGAAATGCGGGTCTGCGCACAATGTAAACAAAACCGGGTTAAAGCCACGTGGAAGCTTGATGTGACCCGGCTACATTAGGCCGGCAAGCCTTCATGACTTTGCAACAAGTGTCTTTTAATCTAAACTAATTATATTCTCATTAAAAAGCTGACTAAGTGACATTGTTATGATATAAAGGATCACCCACCACCACCTTCGGGGTGTACAAAGATCACCCAGGGTGTTTCTGCATGTTTTAATGGTGCCTGTTATCTGTTGGGTGTTGAGACCAGAATATTTTAAAGCACTGTATGTAAACATCTGGTTGCTGGAGAAGCAAAGACCCAACGTGAACGTTTTGTCTCCATGGAAACCTAAATAAAGAGTAAACTGTTGCATCTATATTTACATTCAGGCATTTATCAGGAACATGGTGGGAATTGTGGGAGTGCCCCCACCCTACCCCCCCTTTGTCCACCCCTGAGCTGCTGGTGCTTGAGTGCATTAAACCCCGTGGGAGGAGGGACATGATATGTGCGTGGGGGGTGAATTGATTAGTTGCTCCCTCGGTATTGGCCAGTTGTTGGATAACGGGCTGCAGCGCGTGAATGCACCGCGGTCAGAAGTCACGGGAAGGTTGCAGGGGTCACCGCCAATGAAAGGATGGAGGGGGAGGGGGGAGGCCCTATATGAGTCACACTGTTCGAAATCTGCCGCTTTCCCACCTGACCGCCGGGAAGTTTTTTTTATTTAACAATAACAAAAACATACAAAACGCAATGACAAATTCACATTTTAACAAATCGGTTTCAGCTAACGTAACTAAACCTTATCAATGTCAAAACTTTCCAAGATTATAACATATTAGAATAAGTCCAATAACATAATATATGAACTACTGTATTGAACAAGAAAAGGATACATAAAAAGAAGAAAGAAAAAAACAACACAGGGTTTATAACAATTTAAATTCTGAGATGATAGAGAAAAGTTTGATAGCTGGGGCTGTATTCATTTTCTTTAAAGATTTACCAAATAAGTCATTTTAAAACGCTTTTACACTTGGAATAACTTTTGAAAAACGACTTATGAATGTAGAATTTGGCAAACAATATATTGTTTATGAAAAAATTCAATATTTTTATTTTTTCTTAAAATACCAAATTTGATATTTTTCCAGAAAAAAAAAAAAAAAAACCTTGAAGAGACTTCAATATCAACCAATTATGTAACTCCTTCCAAAAACCACAATCTCACATAAAAAACATGTTCTGTTGATTCCAACAAAGATTTACAGAAATAACAATTCTCCATTTCAAAATTGAATATTCTTTTAAAGAACTCCTGTGAAGGGTAAATTTCATTTACAATTTTAAAGTGGGTTTCTTTAAATTTAGGAAGGATTGATCTAATTTCTTGTTGACATATCTTTTGGAGGATCCAGGATAGATCTCGTCGATTAAAGAATTTCTCAAAACTATGTTATTGCATTTTTTATCTACAAAGTTTATATCATTAATTATTATTTTTTGCAATCTGGGGGGTGACCGCCGGGAAGTTGACCCCCTTGTCTAGACAGGAGGTGCGCGCGCTGCTTTCAGGGAGACGTGACGCGACACGCCTCGTGTCCTGCGCCGCGGGCACCTTCTTGCTCTGGCTTTGTGCAAGAAAACCAGTGTGCAAGACCACCTGGACTCGTGCACGAGAACTTAAAAAAAAATCCTTTTTTTTAAAGATGCTTAATTATTTTTTTAACACTTAACGCGTCTGCTGCGCATTCTGGAAGTTTATTCCTATACTTCCTTGCGCGCGGCTGCTCACGCTGCTTTTGATGTTTTTACAATGTTTGTCCAGTTGTGCAGCTCCTGGTGTCGATTCATAAAAGTTTCACACACTAGAGCGTGAGGGTGGGGGTCCCCCCCACCTCCATTCACACTTCCCAGAAAGGCTCCTGTTGCGTCGTCCTCCCTCATTGTGCAGCAGTTCATCGCATCCTGCACACATGTGATCATCAGAGCCACCAGAGGGATGGAAGTACTCGCTCTGCGCCTCGCTCCAAACGACAACAATGTGTGAAGCCCCTCCGCGTCTCCACAACGACGCAGGATGGACGCGCGCGTGCGTCCTGGTGCTCCTGGTGGTGTGCGACTTTCTGGAGCTTTCTTCGTGCGCGAGCGTGGCAGCAGGATCCAGAGTGGAGCACGAGGGCTTCTGCCCCAACATGCTCAACTCCAACCTGTGGGTGGACGCGCAGAGCACCTGCGAGAGGGACTGCAACGTGGATGAGGTGAGATCAAACAGCCATGATGAAACTTTGGTGCAGCAGGGTGGGACCATTTCAAACTCTCCCCCCATGCGTGAAAATCAAATGTAAAGTGATGCCATCATGAAATGATGCAGTTTGAAAGAGTTTGTTTTGAAATGTGGGTCCACACCAGGGCCGGCCCAAGCCTCCACGGGGCCCTACGCGAAATTTGGTTTGGGGCCCTCTATTTCTCTTAAAAATGTGGATTACTGCAATCAACTGTCAGATGATTAGCTCATTCACCCACCTAACATAAACTCATTGCAAATCTGACAGTCATGTTTACATTATCCTATATGTATATACTAAAAGTAACAAAAGAAAAAAGAACACCAGTATGCAATGAATGTTAAAGCAAAAGTGTCATCTGGCTTATTATCTTTGGTTCCAAAGAACTGCAGCAGTAATGATCAAAATAATTTGTAGTACAAGATCAACAACAAACAGATGAAATAAGTTAGATGCATAAAAATAAATTAAACTGTGCAAAAAAACACAAAATAAAATAAAATATCAAGGAAATCCTTAAATAATGTAAATTACAATTACTTGACACCACATAAAATGGTTTAAAAAAGACACATGTTGAATAATTAGTTCTTAAATATATGTAAATGTATGCAATAATTTGCAAAAGTTGAACATAAAATATTAAATATAATCATATAGAAATCATTACTTAAAAATTTCAATTCCACTTAGGGGGCCCCCTAGTGGCCCCGGGGCCCTAAGCAGCCACTTAGTTTGCTTATGCCTTGGGCGGCCCTGGTCCACACTCAATGTAAACAAAGCATCAGATGGCTGACCTTTTTTTCCCATTTAAAAACATGACAATAATAAAAAATAAACAAGATATATATATAAATAAAATAAAATAAAAGGTGGCAGAAGAAGAACTAGTCTTATGAAAACTGCCCCTTTTTACTTAATTCTAATGTAAATCAAAATATTTTTACAAAATTTAAATTAAAATGTAATTCACAAAGACAATAACAATCTAGCTAAATTAAAAACATAAAAACTCAAACATCTAAATCAAATCAGACAACAACTTAAGTAGATTTATATTAACGATTTATTCTTTCAAGAAACTCGTCTTTATCAGTCTCTTAAATGTATACAGTGATCTGGCATTTTTAACGTTATCATCCAAACCATTCCACAATCCTATTCCCTGAATTATTGTGGATCGTTCCTTCAAACTAGTACTAAAATAAGGCTTCACAAACATCTCAATTCCTTTAAGAAAATATACACTCTCTCTTTTAACAAAATTCATTTGAATATTAACGGGCAACATGCCTTTATGTGCCTTATACATAAGCAACAAAATGTTATAATTAACCAAATCATAGAACTTCAGAATTTTCAGTTGATAAAATAAAGTAGTCGATGGATATCTATACATTTTTTTCATAATAATTCGAACAGCTCTTTTCTGTAAAATGGACAAAGGTTTAGTTATAGTTTTACACGCTTTACCCCAGACTTCTCCAAACACCCACTTGGTGAAGACCTTTAGGTGGAAATATCAGTGAATCTGCTATTTAACAAGAAAGAAAAAAGAAATGACTGAAATATCAAGGATCAAGTGCCATAAATAGCACCAAACACAAATGGCTTTTGCTAAACTTTGTTTTTTTTTAGACTAGAAAGTTTAACTTGTCACATTTTCAGCTGAAGGTAAACAAACACCTAAATTTGGCTTACACATTTTTAATGTTACCATTACCACTACGCCACGCCACGGGACGGCCGTGGCGTAGTGGTAATGGCAGTCGTCCCCCAATCGGAAGGTTGGAGGTTCTAATCCCTGTTCCCCACACCATGTGTCGTTGTGTCCCTGGGCAAGACACTTAACCCCAAGTTGCTCCCGGTAGGACTGGAAGGCGCCTTGCATGGCAGTCGCCGCTATGTATGAATGTGTGTATGAATGGGTGGATGGTTGGTATTGTAAAGCGCTTTGGGGCTCCTCAATGGGGGCTGGAAAGCGCTATATAAATAAGCTCCATTTACCATTTAAGGGCATAAATCATTGGTGGGGGGAAATTTGTGTGCAGATTCAGTTTATTAGTTGCTAATTTTTTATTTTTGGTCCAGTCTTCATGACTTTGAAATGAGTACGTTTCAGTCATCAAACCTTATCTTGAGGTGGATGTTAACTAAAATGTTCAGGTAATTGTCAAATGGTGCTCCATGCGACGACGTGTAAATGATGCAGACCCCTTCATATCCAGTCTGGTACATTCTCAAGTCTAGGTCAAAAGTTAAACACCAAGTACTTGGTTCTAAAGTACACAAAAAAGTTGTGACATGTCATGTACAAGCCCCTTATTTGATGTTAGTCATTGTGTTTTTGTAAACTTAATCAAATTATTTTCATCTCTTAATCTTCACCATTGGAAATAAACCATAAATTAAAAGGGCAGGAAAAGACAACATTAAACTTGGAAGCAATATGTCAAAGTTACCTTCAAACCATCATGGACTATGATGTTTGCAGATGACATTGTGATCTGTGGTGAACAGGGAACAGGTGGAAGAGAACTTGGAGAGGTGGCTCTAACAGGACCTGACTTACTGTAACTTTGTTAGATTTTTCTACCTGGATTATTGAGCGTGCATCAGGATATTTCGAGAGGTGGAGGTATGAAATTGATACTTCACTTGATCTTAGCCAAAAACCCGAGAAGCGGTTTGAGGTATGCACTTGAAAGAAGAGGAATGAAAGTCAGCCGTAGTAAAACAGAGTACTGTACAGGTACATGTGTGTGAATGAGAGGAGGCCGGTGGAACAGTGAGGCTACAAGGAGCAGCTGTCACAAAGGTGCAGGACTTCAAGTACTTGGGGTCCACTGTCCAGGAAAATGGAGACTGGTAAAGAGATGACGGGAGTCCAGGCAGGATGGTGAAAAGTTTCAGGAGTGATTTGTGACAGAAAGGTGTCAGCAAAGGTCAAAGGAAAAGTTTACAAGACAGTTGTAAGACCAGCTGTTGTATGGTTTGGCAGTGGCATTGACAAAAAGACAGGAGAAAGAACTGGAAGGAGCAGAAATGAAGATATTGAGGTTCTCCTCAGGAGTGACAAGGATGGATAAGATTAAGAATTAAATCATCAGAGGTACAGCACATGTTGAACAACTGGGAGATAAAATCAGAACAAGCGCTCAATACAAAAACAACTGGACTTTATTTGTTGCAGAAAACGTTTCACCCTTTATCCGAAGGGCTTTTTCAATTCCCTTCAAAGCCCTTCGGATAAAGGGTGAAACGTTTTCTGCAACAAATAAAGTCCAGTTGTTTTTGTATTGAGCGCTTGTTCTGATTTTATCATGTCCTGGACTGAGAATCTTCACTAGCAAACTGAGAGATAAAGTTAAGAGGCCAGACTGAGATGGTTTGGACATGTCCAGAGGAGGGACAGTGGGTATAATGATAGAGGGATGCTAGAAATGCAATTGCCAGGAAAAAGACAAAGAGGAATATGGATGCAGTTAGAGGACATGGAGATAGTTTGAGTGAGGATAGTTAGATGGAGGATGACTCACTAAAGAGGGAAAAGCCAATAGAAGAGGCTACCCCAAAAGAACACTGCTCTAGGGACAGGGCTAGAACTGACGGTTCAGACTAAATGCACCCCCAGCTTCTAAACTGTGGCTCATTTTGTTTTCCTCTTGTATTAAACTGTTGGTTGAATTTTTCTTTTTGTTCAGGACTGTGCTGATTTTGAGAAATGCTGCACTAATGTGTGTGGCCTCAACAGCTGCGTCGCCGCTCGTTTTTCTGATGGTACCCCTGCTCAGCCGGATGGAACCGGTGGCGGGAATGGAGATGCATCCCCTGCCTCTACGGCGACCTGTGAGGGCTTCATCTGCAGCCAGCAAGGAGCGACCTGTGACATCTGGGATGGACAACCTGTGTGCAAGTGCCAGGACCGATGTGAGAAAGAGCCCAACTTCACCTGCGCGTCGGATGGCCTCACCTACTTCAACCGCTGCTACATGGATGCAGAAGCCTGCATCCGTGGGGTGGTTTTAACTGTGACTCCATGTCGCTTCTACCTCGCCGGTCCCCATACAAGTCCAATCCCTCAGGACACAACTGTTAATCCCACCCCAACAATCTCTAAGGAGGATCCCATGCCCCCTACACTGTATTCCAACCCCCACCACCAATCCATCTATGTTGGAGGCACAGTCAACTTCCACTGTGACGTCATTGGAGTCCCCAGACCTGACGTGACATGGGAGAAACAAAGTGATCGGCGTGAACGGCTAGTTATGAAGCCTGACCAGATGTATGGCAACGTGGTTATAACAAACATTGGACAACTCGTCGTTTATAACGCCCAGGTGTGGGACACGGGCATATACACATGCATCGCAAGGAATTCTGTCGGAGTGCTTCGTGCGGACTATCCTTTGTCTGTTATTCGCCGAGCAGACGATGACTTCTCTGAAGATCCTGAGATGCCCATGGGGCGTCCATTTTCCCCTGCAGACTGCCTGACTGAAGTCGACCTGAGAGTCTGCAGCGGAGAACGACACGTCGACTGGTTTTACGATGGCAAGCTGGGTTCCTGTATGACCTTCAACAACGGCGGCTGTGATGACAGTCGCAACCGTTTCGAGACGTATGAAGAGTGCAAAGCATCCTGCCAGAGAGAGGGGATGGGGATCTGCTCCCTGCCAGCAGTTCAGGGGCCTTGCAAAAACTGGGAGGCACGTTGGGCCTGGAATCCGTTAATGAAGCAGTGCCAGGCTTTTGCTTTTGGTGGATGCCACGGGAATGACAACAACTTCCACACCAAGAAGGAATGCGAGGCAAACTGTCCACAACCCAAACGGAGGCCATGCAGGACTTGTCGGATGAGGGGAAAAATGATGCCCAGCTTGTGCCGCAGCGACTTTGCCATCGTCGGGCGGCTGATGGAGCTTGTTGAGGATCTGGACTCTGGCTTAGCTCGCTTTAGCTTGGAAGAAGTCCTGAGGGATGAAAAGATGGGCCTGACTTTCTTCAGTACCAAACACCTGGAGGTGACCATCACCAAGATTGACTGGAGCTGCCCCTGCCCCAACATCACCATTGAGGAAAACCCTCTGTTGGTGATGGGAATGGTGCAGGACGGCATGGCCTTCATCCAGTCAGACAGCTACGTCAAAGCCATAACTGAACGCAGACTCAAAAAGCTGCGGGATGCTATAAATAAAAAGTCGTGTGAGGCACTGTAAAAGACTTTTAAGCACAAAGAAGCTCATATCAAACATCATTTTACAAAACATTCTTGAAAACAGCATTTTAATATTCCCAAGAGTACTAGTTTTATTACATTCTAGATGCAAACTCATTTGAAAAGGTTGTATTAACTTTAAATAATGTCTTGATAGGTGCATACATGTTTTTTGTGTTGTGTGAAAAGAGAACAGCTAGAGCAACAGCTAAAACAAGCTGGTTATGTTCCATGTTTTTCTTGTGACAGCTAAAATAGGCACCTGCAGTTTATAAACTGTAGGTTTTTTTGTCGTTGCGTTTTCTTTACTCTAGCTATTTACATGCTATTTATGTTTTATGTACTGTGTAATTATTAACCACTTCTTGAAAGCACTTCTGCTGAGTAATTTCATTATTTAAAATAAAGAATAACAAACAGATGGTTGTCTTGGGCCTAATAAAATACACAGGTACGGTAAGTTTAACTCAACCGTGCAAGACAAAATGAACAGTCAGAGGAAAACAATTCGGATTAAAACAATATCAATGTGCGTTTAATTACAGCACTAACTTTATTCATTTATGATTTTAAAAACATTGAGCCAAGTATCTGTGTTTAAAGTTGAATTTAAGGCAGTTTGATCTTGTAGCTCCAAATCTGGTCTTCATGCTGAGATTTACCATTAGGAGACCTCACACCAAACTTTCCTTCCTGAACAGCAGGCATTTGTTGTTTGCTGGCATATCCACCTAGAACAAAATATTTATCAACCACCTGCAGTGACTCTCTATGGATTTGTTTTCAATCAAACTTACGACGCGGTATTAGGGCCACGCTAAGGAAGATAAATTATATTACGAATGAGAATAAAGTCATAGTATTACAAGAATAAAGTTGTACGACAATAAAGTCATAATATTACGAGAATAAAGTTGTAGTATTACGAGAATATTTGTAATATAAAGAGAATAAAGTCGTACGAGAATAACCTCAAAATATTAGAATAAACTCGTAATTTTACAATAATAATGTCAAAATACCATACCATACCATTTATTTATAAAGCACTTTAAACAGGAACAAGTCCACACCAAAGTGCTGAACAAACAAACAAGCAACAGGCACCACAGACAATGAAGTACAACACGAAAAACACAAGAATAAAGTCATAATATTATGAGAATAAAGTTGTATTATTACCAGAATAAAGTCGTATTATCAAAACTCCGACACGAAAAATCAGTCTTACAACTGCACTGAAACGATGAATGTTTATGTCAGCAGTACAATAGCAGGGGGCCCAACACACTGTTGCATATGGATCCTTATGATAAACTGAAGCTATATGGCATTGTAATTAATGGCTGCATTGATGATTTAGTCGTGACATAATGTGAATGGAGGCATATTTCACAGTGACACAAAAGTGATCATGGACTACTTCATAAACACCAAGACTCGCATTGGAGGCTGTCCACAGCAGGCGCGAGCAGAACCAGGACGTATTACGACTTTATTCGTGTAATATTTCAACTTTATGCTTGTAATATTTCAACTTTATTCTTGTAATATTATGACTTTATTCTAGTAATATTATGACTTTAGTCTTGTAATATTTCAACTTTATGCTTGTAATATTTCAACTTTATTCTTGTAATATTATGACTTTATTATCGTAATTTACAACTTTATTCTCGTAATATTATGACTATTCTAGTAATATTGTGACTTTATTCTCGTAATATTATGGCTATTCTAGTAATGTTATGACTTTATTCTTGTAATATTGTGACTTTATTCTCATAATATTATGACTACAGGTAGTCCCCGACTTACGAGCGCTCTGACTTACGAGGTCCCGGACTTAAGAGCATGCATCTCATTAAAAAAAAATAATAATAATAATTTTTTTATTTTTTTTATAAATGAATACATGTACAGTACTGGACAGTCACCAAGCACTTAGCCTATCCTAACACAGTTTTTAAAGATGAAGGAATAAGTTGAATTGTCTCCCTTTCACATAAAGGGAGCAAGCTCCCTATGGAGCCTGCAGGGAGGAGGGAGACAATTCAACTGACTCCTTCATCTTTAAAAACTGTGTTAGGATAGGCTAAGTGCTTGGTGACTGTACAGTACTGTACATTTATCTATTTATAAATAAAAAACAATAAAAAAATAAAAATACTGTATATACTGTATATTTTTAATAAATAGATAAATGTACAGTACTGTACAGTCACCAAGCACTTAGCCTATCCTAACACAGTTTTTAAAGATGAAGGAGTCAGTTGAATTGTCTCCCTCCTCCCTGCAGGCTCCATAGGGAGCTTGCTCCCTTTATGTGAAAGGGAGACAATTCAACTTATTCCTTCATCTTTAAAAACTGTGTTAGGATAGGCTAAGTGCTTGGTGACTGTCCAGTACTGTACATGTATTCATTTATAAAAAAAATAAATAAAAAAAGTAAAAAAATAAATAAATATATATATATATTTTTTTACTATGTGATCCTACTTACGAATTTTTGACATACGAGCGCCCCCTAGGGACGGAACTCGCTCGTAAGTCGGGGACTACCTGTATTCTAGTAATATTATTACTTTATTCTTGTAATATTATGACTTTATTCTTGTAATATGACTATTCTCGTAATATTTCAACTTTATTCTCATAAATTATGACTTTATTTTTGTAACATTACGACTATTCTCAATATTATGACTATTCTCGTAATATTATGGCTATTCTCTTAATATTTCAACTTTATTCTCGTAATATTATGACTTTATTCTTGTAATATTTAAAATTTATTCTCGTAATATTATTACCGGTACTTTATTCTCGTAATATTTCAACTTTATTCTCGTAATATTATTACTTTATTCTTGTAATATTTCAACTTTATTCTCGTAATATTATGACTTTATTCTAGTAATATTTCAATTTTATTCTCGTAATATTATTACTTTATTCTCGTAATTTACAACTTTATTCTCATAATATTATTACTTTATTCTTGTAATATTTAAAGTTTATTCTCGTAATATTATTACTTTATTCTCGTAATTTACGACTTTATTCCCGTAAATCATGACTATTCTCATAATATTTCAACTTTATTCTCGTAATATTTCAACGTTATTCTCGAAACATTTAAACTTTATTCTCATAATATTACGACTTTCTTCTTGTAATGCTACGACTTTATTCTCATAATTTTAAGACTTTTTTTCTTGTAATGTAAATTAAACTTTTTTCGTAGCGTGCCCCTAAATACTCCGTCGTATTCATACGAGCTGAATACTTACCATTTTTTCCAGGAATAAACCATTTTTTTGTCCTAAGGAGCTGAGAAATGAGATATCCTTGAGGCCCCACTCTGGGTTCCTGGAAGACAAAATGCCAATTTAAGAATGCATTCTTTAATTTTTTTTAATTTTTTAAATCTCACTTATCTTTAAAATGCAAACATTGAGCAGTTGTTGTGATCTGAAACAGATGCTTCTGTGGGGGTCATTTATTTTCACAGGACTATCACCACCCTCCCCTCCTAACTTTAGGAGTAATAAACCAAAGAGAGCCTTGCCTCTGCCGTAGACTGAAGTCGAAGTCAACGTTACTCTGAGGGGTGATGTGACCATTCACTGCATATGGCTGAAAAAGTACGTCATATAGTGGTAATTATAACATTTTTAATGTTGATGTTAAATAACAGAATAAAATGTATATCACTTACCCCGTATGTCAACAGAAGACCTTGTGGCTTCAACAGCACCGCAGCTCCTTTGAATAAACCCTTAATGGAAAAACAGACTGGAGTCATGTCACATGCGGTGAGGGTTTAATTATAAAACCTTTCTGTTCCTAGTCTCTTTTATAAATTAAAAAATAAGATTCTAAAAAGCCTCAGACCATTATGACTGGAGGAGTTATTTATCTTTAGAATGTAGTGTAACAATATTCTGACATGGCTTTAATGGGCCTTTTCCTCAGCAGACATTTTGACTTCCAAAGAGCAGGGAAAGGACATGTGCATTGATGAGAGCTCTGTTCACGTTCATTAGCGTTTAAGCACAACTAGCATGCACATCTGCAGAAGTGGAATGCAGACCTCATTAATACACCAGGGTAGGGCTGGGCCATATCATATCGTTTACGATAATACCGGTAAAAACAGCTTGCCCGGGCAAAAAAGTTATATCATGATATGCTAATTTCATGACGTAATACGTCAGAACGCCCCGCCCCCTTAATAACTGAGCGCTTCAAACGACAAAACAGAACTGTGCACCTCCCTCCACCAGTCTGCGTGCAATATTAGCTGGCTAAAATGCTAAAAAACAAACAACTCGTGTCTCAGGCAGCTTCTCCCCCCTGCGCGCAGGCACAGAGAGCTCAAATGTCTCCCCCTGCCCCAGAACTACTGTTAGCTCAGTGTTTTACTGTTAGCAATGCAAAATAGGCCAAGAACCATAGGACAGACTTTGATGAAACATAGAAAGTGATCACTGGATGGACATTTACAACAAGTTATCTTTAGGAGATGTTTGAGCGAAAATTTGATTTATTTACAATTTATTTTCGTAGCGAGCGCGACCTTTTGGAAGACCGTCAAAGCGAAACAATTTAAATACAGCTGATTTGACGATTACGTGCATTTATTATGGAAACTATTAAGGAAACTTATTAAGCTCAGAAACACTTTTGCTGTAATGTCAGCAAACATATATAGGTAGTCCTCGGGTTACGACGGCCTCGAGTTACGACGTTTCGGGGTTACGACACGCATCTCCATAATAAATAAAAAAAACCTATATATATATTTTGAATTTTTTTTATTTTGAAGCCGTTTCCGGCAGTTTCCGGTTTAGCTGCGGTAGCTGTGGAGGCTACAGCTTGCCATGTATTCTCTAAAAAGCTAAGTCTGGTCCTCTGGACATTCACAAAACAAAACTTGTTGGACCAAGCTGGACAGGCAGCAGCTGTGGACAAGCAGCTGTTTTATGGACGGCGGTTTTACAACGTAAACGAATGGAGAATCCGGAGGAGGGAGGGAGGAACGAGGAAATGGCTTCACCAGCATTCCAGAGTAGGAAATTAACTCTTTTTCCCCCTTCATTATGGCTCTGAAATGTATGTGTTTTTTGATAATTATGTAGGGTACTGTGTTAGGATAGGCTAAGTGCTTGGTAAAATACAGTACTGTACATATAAGGTGCAGTTTGGACGTATGTTTCGAGTTACGTCGAAATTCGAGATACGACGGAGCGTAGGAACGGAACTCCGTTGTAACTCGAGGACTACCTGTATATTTTTTAAGGTGTTAATCTTGTTAAATTTTAAAGAAATGAAGCGTATCCGCTCGCTGCGCGTGCACGCTTTGCAGCACCGACGTAGCAAAACTATTTTTTTTAATTCAGCTGATTTGAACATTACGTGCATTTATTAAAGAAAAGTTCAGCTCAGACACATCTTTGCTATTATTTTTAGCAAACAAATAATTGTTTTTAAGTGTTATTCTTGTTAAAGTCCTACCGTGCACGCTCCTGTGGCCATTTGCGGCGACGCGTAACATACGCTATGTATCAGCGGTGACGCATAATAGATGCGACGTATACGGAGGTGCGACACGTTTATGGATTTTTCCACTTTATTGGACATAATTGGACTAATGTGACATATAGGGCGGAGCAGAAGTTTTCTATGTTTTATTTGCAAATTTGTATGTTATTTTCATAGAGTTCAGCTTTCGTTTGGGTTGAATGAGATACTCGGTGCAAATATCTACAACCATACAAAATAACAGACCCAAGTTTTCAGGGTGCTGGTTTTGGTGATTAAAGAAAAGGTGAAATCTGAACAATGTGCCTTATAAAGATGCACAAAGGTAAACATTTCAGTAGCGATGGGAACGGCAGTTCTTTTGAGTGTACCGAATCCCAAGAATCAGTTCGTTAAAATGATTCGTTCATTTTGAACGAATCGTTCATGAAGGACACATCAGTTCTACCTCTGTACAAGCCATGGGAGAAATGTGGATCATGTTGATGTTGAGCACCAGGTCCAGGCTCTCTGGCTGAATCCCTCCCCAGTACTGATGGGGTTGAGAAGCATCCAGGTGGATGGCAGGCTTCACGTTGTTCAGCTTGTGGTGAGCTCTGTACGCTTCTATGCTGAGAACGGACACAAAAGACACCATTGTTAACTCCGGTTCAGTACAACAAAGCGCACGTGACCAGCGGCATAAAAAGTAAGCATGTTCCAAAGACCAATTCATTCATTCATTCAACCTTTATTTAGTCAGGTAAATCTTTTGAACCTCATGGGCTCATTTACGAAAGCGACCTGCTAAAACTAAAGAACAATGAACAGCAATGGTAGAATTTCCTTAA
>JBBPBX010003849.1:21149-47690 GCA_038048925.1 Garcialebias charrua | reverse complement strand
GGGGGGGTCGTTTTTAAAATTAATAAAAACTACAAACTATGCAGGCCTATGTAATTTTTTTTTGAAAAATGTATATAGTCCTTCGTTTATCGCAGGTGTTAGGGACCACCATAAGTGAAAAACCACGAAGTAGGGATACAATAGTCCCTGTTCAAGTTCAGTTCAAGTTCAGTAAACTTTGTCATGACGTGCCAGGCTGCAATCACACACACTCATCACCTTTTACGCCCAATCTCCCACCTTAAATAAACCATTTAAATTTAAATCCTGTAACATTTTTTTAATAAACAATGCATACAGCATGGATTGTTTATTTAAAATGTTACAGTATTTAAATTTAAACTGTAGAGAAGAGAAGTGCAGCAGGACATCAAAGGGATGTCACACGGCTTCAGCTCTGCAGCACGGAGCAGAAATGTACTTTTTGATCACTTACACTGAAACAACTCAACATAGAAGTTCTGAAATAATTAAAAATAACTTTTAACACTTTTATATTTTGTGATTATGACGATTTTACGATGTGACATACTTTGAATTTTAAGTTGGACGACAAAAGTCGATTGGTGCATCTGGACAGCACCGGTTTAACCCTTCAAAGCCGCAGCAGGAGAAATGTGTGTGTGGCAGAGAAGGAAATCAGCTGATCGGCTGCGGGAGGGAGCTTTCCCTTACACTTGTGGGCTGCACACATGGTGCTAAATCATTTAAAATAATTTATTTTAAACAAACAACCCATGGCTCATCCTTCAATCAGCCAATTGTGTCATGTCCAATCTTACTTTGAAAAACCGTGATACAGTGAATCCGCAATAAACGAACCGTGAAGTAGCGAGGGACTGTGCTCCTGTATTTGCAAAATAAATTACAGGAAAACAGTTAAAACTAGTACTTTATTGTTGTTTGTATAACAAACAATAAAATTCAGTTTTATGTCACTTTTGGTCAAAGCTTGAAAGAGCCGATGCAGACAGACCAAAGAGCCGCATGTGGCTCCAGAGCTTTCAGCTACTTTTAATATTTTTTAAATTATTTTATTTCTTTAGCTGCTCCCTTCTGCAGAGGTCGCCACAGTGAACTAAGTCGCACGAAGTCTTGGCGATTGTTTTTACGCCGGACGCTCTTCCTGACACAACCACAGACCACTGAGCTACTACAGCCCTCTGTGTGGAGCAGAGAACTAGTGCGCCCGTGGGATCATATAGTGGGGGTTAAGGGTCTTACTCAGGGGCCCAGAGTGGGGCAGATGAGGGTGGAGGCAGGTGTGGGTGCTTCACCTTTCCCATCCACATTTTGATGTTGCTGTTACCGGGAGTTAAACTGGCAATCTTCCGATCACAGGTCCATCTTAGCTACTACCGGTGCTACTCCTGTAGCTACTACTACACCAACATTTTAGTTCAATACAGGTGGTCCTCGGGTTACGACGGTCTCGACTTACGACGTTTCGCGGTTACGAACGCCCTCCCATTGAAAAGCATTGTTCGAGTTACGCGGTTATGCGCCTTTACACCAAAAAATACAGTACAGAAACTCAGCGAAGGACAGCGGAAATTTACAGGAGGTTTACAGGAGGGAGAGTAGCTTGTCAGTGTAAAATTACTACAGGAGACCTCATTGTTTGGACAGGCAGACCGGAGCAGAGGAGGTTAGGAGGGCGGTTTTACGTCGTAAACAAAAGGTGCGGACCTTACTGTAGGATGGACGCGGACCTTACTGTAGGATGGACGGGTGGATGGTGTCGGCAGAAACAGCGGAGCTGGACCGGAGGAGCAAGAGCTAACATGCTAACAGACCTTGCTGTAAACGCTGTGGACCGCGTGAAGCAGCAGGAAGCTGCAGAGCTCGGAGGTGTAACGAGCTAACATGCTAACAGACGGAGGAAGAATTCACCAGCATACCAGTAGGTTATTAACTATTTTTTCTTTCATTATTGCTCCTAAATATATGTGGTTTTTGATAATTATGTAGTGTACTGTGTTAGGATAGGCTAAGTGCTTGGTAAAATAAAGTACTGTACGTATGAGGTGCCGTTTGGACGTATTTTCCGACTTACGACGATTTTCGAGTTACGACGGCACGTAAGAACGGAACTCGTCCGTAACCCGGGGACTACCTGTACATGTATAATTCACATACAGTAATGGCAAAGCTTTTAAAGCAGCTCTCAACGAGTCAGTTAGTGCTCAGAGTACAAGTTGGGGATAAATCTACTGTCACACCAGATTTGACCTGGTATTTGTAAAACTGACTGAGATATAGCCAGTTACTGTGTGTTTGCTCAATTACAGGTGATAAAAATGCACATGAAAAGGTTTTGTATAGGGTTTGACAAAAATTTCAACTGTAAGACTGAGCTGACGTATACCTGTACATATTAAAGGGTTTAGAAAAAGTTCCTGTTTCAAAGGCACCTCCCCGTGTCTCGTCCCACGCACCTGTCTTGTAGCGTGCGGTGCTCCAGTTCCAGTGTGCGGTGTGCGTTTTTCAGGCAGGCTTGTTTGCCCATCAGGGCCTCGTACTCCATGGCTTGGCGCTCGTGCAGGACCGTCAGCCGCTCGTGATCTCGTAACAGCTGCCCGTGAGCTCTGCGCAGCTCTTCACGAGTCCGTACAGCGCCGTCCCTCTCGCTTTCAATCCCGCACTGCTGCTGCTGCAGCTGAGCATTCTGGGCCATGAGGGAGGCGCTCTGCGAGTTCAGTGTCGACTTCTCCACCTGCCGAGGAAAGCCGGTGAATGAACGCAGCATAAATACAAGAGCTTGAGTGGATTGGGGATTACCACAGACTATTCTAAAACTTGTTGTCTGACGATTATTGCAGTTGAGTTTGGTAATGGCACCTGCAGGTTAGCGTTGTGTGTTTGCAGAGCTGTGTTGTTCTCCTGAAGGGAAGCAGCCTGCCTCTGCAGGGCGAGGATTTGAGCCTGCTGGCTTGCAGACTGACTTTCTAACTGTTTCAGTTGACTCTGCGTTGCCTGGCGTTCTGCCTCCAGCGTCGCATTCTGCAGAGGAGGAACAAGAGGAAACAGTTGAAGCAGGAGTGAGTGAGTGAGGACAATTCAATTTCTCCACTCTTTACTGCACTTGTTTTGAACTCGTTAAAGCATCAGCAGGTCCATTTACTGACCAGCAGCAGCTTCATTAATGTATTCACCCTTTGATAATCAGAACTCAGTCGCTGAATCCATTAATTATAGGAAACTCTACACCATCACAAATTAATTTTCATCCAAATGAGGAGAGCGAACACGATCTTACGGTTCTCTCCACTTCAATGAGGCGGTCTTTGTTCTGCAGCAGCTCCTTGGTGGCCTCCTGATTCTCCCGCAGCCACTCAGTCATGGACCTGCTGGTCTCTGTTGGAGGGCTGGAGCTCGATATTGTCCACTCCTCTTCCTCCTGTCGCCTCTGTTGTAAAGCCTCATGGTTCAGCTTCATCTGTGGGATGAAGAGGGTTAAAACCCCTGGATCTCGAGAATGTAACAGACCTGAAGGTGAAAACGTTCCCCCATGACTTACAGTCTTCAGATCGTGACGCAGCTGCTGGTTGAGGCAGGAGGATTCCTGCAGACGAGCTTCCAGGGCAGCTATCTTGTCATCTTTAATTTGCAAAGAGTTTTTAAGTGATGACTCCAGCTCTGATTCCAGCATCTTAAACCTGCTGTAAGATGAAATAAGATGATTTGATTAAAACAACAAACAAACAAAACCAACCTTGGTCTAATTGAGACCAACAGCTCTGAGCAGTATAGCACCTGCTGTCTGGTGTTTCAGGCTGTGTACTCTCCTGGTTAAGGACTTTGGCCTCCTGCTCATGGCTCAGCCGCTCCACTTCAGTGTCTCTCTGTTGGGTTTTTAGCTTCTCACTCACCAGCTCCTGAACACAATCACATTTATTATTTTCTTGTTTTTACATGCAACATGGCTAATGTGTTAAAGTTGTCAAATGGTTGGTTCAAGACTTTCAGTCAAAATAAACAACTCTGTCAATCTCCTGCTCCATTCTTCCCTCAATCGTGAACAAAACCCTGAGATACTTGAACTCCTCCTCTTGAGGCAGAACCTCACCCTCGACCTGAAGAGAGCAATCCACCCTTTTCCAACTGATGACCTCAGATTTGGAGGTGCTGATCCACCGTGAATATCAAGCTAATTAATATTTAGCATATCAAACAATAATGTTCAACAAACATGACAATTAACGCAAACATTATTTATCCATTAAATGTATTTAGAGTACTTTTCTCAACGACATCCTTGCTCAAGAAAATTCATTTTTCTTCTTTCTAAACATAAATGTATTTTTTCTGAATTAATTTTAAGGAAAGCATCCTAATCAGATGATGAGACAGAATAACACAATAATAAATGTGTGTCTTTAATTAGTAAATGTGTGGCCCATATGTTAAATGAGCTTGTAAGGCATTTTTGCACCTATGATGTTTAGTTATGTAATTGTAATTTGTTGATAATGCAGTCAAATTTCATTTTTCTACTTTCTATTGTATTAAGTGCAAATGAAGCAAATAGACAACCCCTGGTTTTGATTAGCAATGTAAAACAGCGCTCCTTTTAAAGTGAAAAACACAGTGGGCAGCACGGTGGCACAACTGGTAGAGCTGCTGCCTCTCAGCGAGAAGGTTGCCGGTTCAAATCCCGGTCCGGGGCCTTTCTGGGTGGAGTTTGCATGTTCTCCCCGTGCATGCGTGGGTTTCCTCCGGGTACTCCGGTTTCCTCCCACAGACCAAAAAACATGCTTGTTAGGCTGATTGGTGACTCTAAATTGACCCTAGGTGTGAGTGTGAGAGTGGATGGTTGTTTGGTGTGAGTGAGACAGGTCCCTCTTGTAAATGAGTCCCCGTGACTCAACGAGGCTAGCCTGTATAAATAAAGGTTGAATGAATGAATGAATGAACAGTGACGACTGAAACGTGCATACAAGATAAATACCCTAACAGTGACAAAAATCATGTAATCAGTCTGTCCTCACCTGCCTGAGGGTTGCCAGGGTCTTCTGGTCGATAGCTATTTGTTTGGTCAGTTCTCTGTTGTTGCTCTCGAGGCTTTTGACCCTCCCTGAAGTCTCCCTTAAACCCTCCACCTCCTGCAGTAGGAAACGAAACTCTCTTTCCAAGCTAGCCATGGAAACGTTACGGTTGTCTAAGTTAGCTTCTTGAATTTCTGCCTGAAACAGATGAAGATACACAAGAAGTCATTCAAACAATAAGCAGTGTAAGTTTTAATATCCAGCCTTGTGTTAGAAACAGTGTTCACCATAAAAAACAGTTTTCTACCTGCTGCCGGAGCCGTCGATTCTCTTTCTCCAGCTGCCTCTTGTCTCTTTCCAGAGCGCTGGTGTCACGCTCCAGGTTCTGCTTCTCTGTTTCCAGCTGCTCCAAGCGTCTCGCAGAAAGACGAAGATCTTCTAAGGCTGCCTGCAGAGTTTGGTTTTCAGCTTCCAGCTCATGAACTTCCGCCTCCAGACGCTGAACTTTCCGCTCTCAAAAGACAAAGGAGAGTAAAACAGAGATAGACAGAGAGACAGACAGACAGACAAATGGATTTTGGGGTGATGGACGGACAGACGGACAGACAGACAGTTTATTAATCATGTGTCTTGTTTGACTTCATGTTTAATGTTTGATTGATCTACAGGACCTACCGGCGTTGTAAAGGGAAGTCTGTAGCTGTTGATTAGCTGTGTGCAGACCCCTGCATTTAACTTCCAATCGCTTTGAGAGCTTGATGGAGTAAGATGAACGTGCAGGCAGATCTGTGAAGATGTCATGACAAGGACTGCTGCTCTTTGAGCTGTAGGAGTGATCTTCTGATCCAACAACACCATGTACATGTAGTTTGTTGTTAGTATTCTGTAAAACATCCACATCTGACACAAGTTTGTTGAAATGTTCTGGATTATTTGTGAGAAAGATCTCGCTGTGGACTCCCTCCAGGTTTTCTGCAACAGTTTCTTGATGACAGTCTGAGTGTCCATTCTGTGTCAGTGCATTGTGGCGGTACACACCAGGAAGGCTTTCTGTAACTGAGCAGGAGGTTTGCGTCTTGGAGGAGTCTTCTGTTGATGAGGTAGAGTTGTTGGTACTGCACACCTCATGGTGCATGCTGAATTTGGATTTTGTCCTGAGCTCTTCAATGACCCTCAGCAAACTTTGGTTGTCTTTTTCCAGCTTCAGTATTTGACTTCGTGTTTGCTCACTGACCTCTTCGCTCAGAGTTTGCTGTCCTTTAGAAGAAAAAAAAAAATACAACTGCTGTTAACTTTTGCTGCAAAGAAGGCGGACACTTCAGATGTAAAGACTGCAAGCGGTACAACAATGTCCCCTGTCACAAATAGAGTAAATGCTTGTAGTGTTCGAGATGGGTTTTTCAAGTTTTTCTGGACTGGAATTGAACAGGGAATCTAAGTAAACCTTAATGTTTTAGGTGCAAGATATTCTAGGTGTGACACTGTGTATAAGAATAGTGGTAGGTTTGTGTATTAATTTTTTTGCATGTCCCAGGCAGAGCAGTGACAGATTCTGGTAAGTGAAGGGAGCAATTTTATCCATGACCAGGTGCAATGACAGAGCCAGAGGAGTGGTCTTGGCTACCGATTAATTTTCAGGCACCCAGTAATTAGAAGAAATTATATATAATATACAATAGTAGCTCGGTGGTCAGCTGTGGCACCACCAAACTGGTTGACCCACTATGTGACAGTGCTATTTATAAGGCTGAGTTTGTTTGTGGCTCCTCGGACTGATGAAGTCTGTTGGATGAAAGACGAAACGTTTCAACAAAAAGAAACGATCGAGAGGACCTGACTTAGCTTTGATAGATTTTTCTACCTGGATTATTGAGCATGAATCAGGATGTTATGAACATCCTGATTCAGGTTGCGTCAAGAAGGGCATCCAGCATAAAACAGTTAAATCTTTCATGCGAGTTTGCCTGCTGTGGTGACCTCTGAAGAAGATAGAATCCAAAAGAAACCTATACATATACATGTATATGGAGGCCATTTTGAATTTTCTCTAAGTACCAATGCAGACATGTTCCTGTTTTTAGTTTTCTAAATCGCCTTGTGATCACTGTTTTTTTGTTGTTGCTGATATTCCTCTTGATTGTCCTTTTGGTTGCTATTTTGTTTCGATTTGTAAAAAAAAAAAAAAAATAAGATACTTAAATTTGTATGCCTATTTTATGACTGTCTATTGCTATCGTTGTTATCCATTACTGTCATCACAATCAGGTCTCTCTTGTAAATGAGTCCTCAAGGCTCAATGGGATTAAACTGTCTAAATAAAGGTTGAATGAAAATTTTAATGTGGCAGCCAGAAATTCTTCATGCCTAGATGCAGCTGCACACCAAAATGGAATTTGGCACATTGTTTATTTTTCAAGTTATCCAGCTCACAATGTTAATGTGTATACCTATATAGTAGCAGCCACCTCTGATTGTGACATGACAACTCAATTTTCAAAAGGGACTTTTCTTACGCCTACATGTAGACACATATAACAATGGAATTCAGTACCTCACTGATTTTTCAAGTTGTCATGCTTACAACATGCACAAACGGATGGACAGAGGGTACTGGTATTTCCAATTACGTCTTTTTGTTTTGTGATGGAGACAAAAAGAGTACCGGTAGATGAGTCTTGAAACATACGGCCCATCTAAATACCATATCCTCTTACAAAGCACAACCACATGACTCGCTGGTGGCTTGGTTGCAAACCAAGTATTCAGTGAGATTTAAACTAAAAACATTTACCCATTTTCTCACAATTTGTAATAGCATCTAGTCTCTAACAGTTGCATCCAATGATAAAACACATCTGTTCTCACCATGGGGGGCTTCGGTGCTCCTGGAGAGCTGCTCTAGTTCCCAGCCCAGGTGTTGGGATTCCTCCATGCTCCTCCTCTGTGCCAAACAAAGGGCCAGGTTCTCCTCCTGGAGCTCCTTGATGCACCTAATATCTGATTCCTTGTCCTAAAACCAAATCACAAACTAGATGAATTGCATTTCTTCCGAAAATGCAGTGTGAATGCTTATTGCTGAAGAACTTGCAGAAAAACTGCTGAAATTAGCTAAAAAAACATGCTGAAATGTACTGGTAGCTGAAATGGAAGAACAAGCATAAGTTAGCAGAAGAAATCGGAAAGAACGCATAGTTGCTGAATTAATTTCAAAAAATCAGAAATTAGCAAACAAAATTAGGAAACTAACAAAAAAAGTTGAATTTAGCAAAAGTAGCTAAAAAGTAGCTGGACAGGCCGAACGAACTAAGGTTAAAACTAATAGAAAGAAGTGGAAGGAGCTGAAATGAGCTTAAAATGTTGAATTAGCTGAAAACGCTAAAGTTAGCACAAAACAGTTAAATAGTAGCTGAAATAGGAGGAAAAGCTGAAACTAGCAGAAAAAAGCTGCAAGGAGCTGAAATTAGCAGAAATAAGTTAACTAGGCTGAAAGAAACAGAAATTACCATGAAAAACTTGAATTTATCTGAAAACAGCTGAAAATAGCTAAAAATGTTTTTTGTTTTTTTTAAGTAGCTGAAAAGGTAAGACAGGCTTAAATTAGCAGAAGAAAGCAGAAATAATGCATGTTTTCTGAAAGAAGCAGAAATGAGTATAAAAAGGTAGAAATTATCTGAAAATAGCTGAAATAAGCAAAAAATAGCTGAAAAGTAAATACCAAAAAGGCAGAAAGAAGCTGAAATTACTAAAAGGAAGTGGAGAAAGCACATTTTGCTGAATTAGTCTTAAAAAGGTTGAAATTAGTGAAAATAATGTGGAAAATTGGCAAAATAAGCTAAAATTAGCATAAAAACAGCTAAAAAGTATATGAAAACAGAAAAAGATGAAACTAGCTGAAAGGAGCTGAAAGAATCTGTGTATTTGAAAGGAGCATAAATTGAAATTAGCAGAAAGAAGTTAGGAGAAGCACAAAAATTTTGTAGTTAGCAGAAATAATCTAAAAGGAGCACAAAACAGCTGGAAAAAAAAGCATAGCCAGCTCTACCCCCAGCACAAAGGGGCAGAAAAAGCTAAATATTTCAAAAAGCTAAAGTTGTACCAATACCAAAAGTCATAGCAGAACAGTCCTCAACGGGATAAATGTTTTGATATATGATTTGTTGAAATAGCATAAAAATTGTGGAACAAGAAAGATGCTGAAAAACGTACGGAAGAAAAATGAATCATAATAGTGAGAATGCTTCATAAACATTTACCAGTACACAACTAGCATCATAAGTACAGGAAGAAAATACACATAGTATATGAACTACATGAGCATTCAATTTAAAATCATATATACTGTGTTAAATGTTTTGAAATACATTCCGTCCTTCTCCTTCAGTTTCATTGGCATTGTGCACTTAGTATCATCCTTTTGTGTACATGTCTGACCTGCTCCATGTCATGAATCCGGGCCTTCAGCAGCAAACTGTGCTTCTCCAGAAGGTGGATTTTATCTGTCCGAGCCCTCCAGCCTTCCAGCTGATCCTCCAACACCTCTTTGGTCTCGTGCAGCACCCTGTTATCCTCCTTTAGCTCCTGACATGCCAGTGAAATTCATACAGTTCATCCTAAACAATAAAACTTACTCTGGAAAATATTTGTCATATTTTATCTGTACATTTTACTTCAGACAAAAAACACAGTTTTATCAATATAATTTTCTACGTTGTTCTAGTAAGTGCAGTCAAAGTTAGTCCTTGGAGTAACTGACAAAATCTCCAACCTCCACTTTGGTTTTGTAGAACTCCATCTTGTGCAGTTGCTCCCTGTAGCGTCCGATTTCACTCTCCAGCTTGTCCGCCCTGATGGCTCGCTCTCTCAGGGCGTCGAGCTCGTCACGATAGGTGCGGGCGGCACGGGCGACAACAAGCAGCTGGGCGTTCTAGTTCAAGTTTAAAAGGTAACAAAAACATGTCAGTATTTTTTTCATTCCTTCAAGTATCGCAATATACGGGATAATTTGAAACTGCGCTGAGTATTTTTACAATTACAGAAAATACACAGTTTTTTTTAAAGGAAGGAAATTCCCACTCTGACTGAATCGGTTTCCAAACTTACTACGGTTTTGCTTCAGCCTGACAGCTTTTGTCGGTCTTGTTTTAAAGTGGAACGCAAGCGATTAACAAAAAACTCTGGAATAAACGTTTTGTGTGTACCGTATTTTCTGGTGTATATGTCGCACCGGTGTATAGGTTGCATTGTCTAATTATCACCAATAGATTGGAAAAATCCCTAGATAGGTCGCACCGGTGTATAGGTCGCACCTACGTTTAGCTCTGCTGCAAATGTCTGCCACAGGAGCGCACAGCAAGGCTTTTAAGAAGATTAACACTTAAAAACAATTATTTGTTTGATAAAAATTATAGCAAATATGTGTCTGAGCTGAACTTTTCCTTAATAAATGAACGTAATTGTGAAATGAGCTGGATTTAAAAATTTGTTTCGCCGAAAGTGATAACAAGCCATATATAGGTCGCACCGGTGTATAGGTCGCAGGCCTTGAAAAAAAAAACATAAAAAGGTGCGACCTATACACCGGAAAATACGGTAGTTGTCAGATTGTGTTAGTTTCAGTTTGCTTTTGCATTATTAACCTAAGAGCTGGATAGAAAAAAAAGGGAATTCTCTGGGTCTGCACAAGATGTCTGCTCTAGCCCTGTCAGAAAAACAAAAAGTCACAAATCTGGGAGTGATAATGGATCCTTCCATGAAACTCAACAGCCATGTAAACATGATCGTTAAATCCTGTTTTTTCCAGCTGAGACGACTGTCTAAGCTGAAGCCCATTTTCTGGCATTCAGAGTTAAGATCTATTTCTGAAAAAGAAACCCCGTTTTAATTTCAGTTTCTTTATCAAGTTTTCTATATGTGAGATGTGCATCAACCAAAATTCCCAAGTACAGTACTGTATTTGTAAGAATCTACAAACTCACAGATAGGAGGAAGAACAGCTGGCACCAATGTTCTGTTTGAAAACAACCTCTTTGGTTTTATCAGCATTTGTCACCAGTTTGAGATGGAATAAGTCTGGCTGAATGATGTAGAAGCTGGAAAACCTTGGCAACTTAGCTTGGCAATAAACAACAGTATTGTCGGCATGGACATACAAGGATGCGTCAGGAATGGTTTGACCTACATTATTTATATAAATTGTAAAAAAGAGTGGGACCTAAAACTGAGCCTTGTGGCACACCATTAGTAACTGTTAGGTAGGTAGGTGAAGTACCGTTACGTCAAACACATTGCCTCCAACCTGAGAGATAGTTTGAGAACCAGCCAACAGTGTGATCTGAGAAGCAAATATCTGAGAGCTTGTGGTATAAGATGTCATGATCTACAGTATCAAAGGCAGGTTTCCACTAGCCTGGTTAAAACCAGACCCTTGTCCTTCACTTCGCTTCGTACTAGGGTCTGGACTTTCTCCATAGAGAACCGATTCTTGCTGGAGGCGTGGCCTCTGCTGAGGAACAAAACCATTGGATCTTAGAAAAATTTTGAACAGGGAAAAGCATTCTGCTCCCTCCCCTCAGAGCCATATATGGCTGCTCCCCCGTGGTCTGTTGAACTTGACATCTGCTCCGCCTCCTGCTGCATTTTCTCTCGCTGCAGCCTGCCGCTGCATATTCTGTGTTTATATGTTAATAAAACGTTCTAAAAAAATAAAATAAAACCATGGATCGCTGGTCCAGCACACCAGAAGACCAGAAAATCTGATGGGACTCGGGCAGCAACGTAAAACCCGAGTTTAATTCTCTCGTGACAACCTGAGGCATTTCCTCATAGCGGAGGGAGAGGAGGAGGAGGAGGAGGAGGGGAGGAGGGAGCGATCACTTGACTTTTGGCCAAAAAAACAAAAGAAAACTCCAGATAAGGGATTAAGAAGGGGAAATTAATACATTTGTGTCACATATAAAACAGTCCTGCATCGCTTTGAATGAGAACATGCGGCTGCTCGCTGGCTGCGCGCTGGGACAGGTGGGGGCGTGGGTTAGGGGCCAAAAACTCCGCCCCTTCTGTTCTCTGATTGGTCCGGTCAAAAATCAGCCGGAGAAATCGTTGTCTATGGGAGAAGTCCCAGACTGAGCAGTGAAGGGAAATGAGAATTGAGCGGAGCTGTGCAGGAAGGCGAGGGCCAGGCTAGGTTTCCACCAAACGCTTTTCGCGCAGCCGAAGCAGCCACTTTACATTGAAAGTCTATGTGGCCGCGCATCTTGGAGCAGCGGGGCGTGACGCGGCGCGTCTTCAGCATTTCAAGCAGCGCAGCAGCGCCCGGCAGTCCCTTTCCACGCGCGCGTCCGCAGCAGCCGAGCCAGCGAGCAGCAGAAGCAAGAATATTCTTGCACGATTCTTGAATATTACTATATACTTGATATTCTTGAATATTCTCGTACGTTGCTGTAACGGCACATGCTGACCTTTCAACAGCCAGCTGATGCTCGAGCAAGAATATTCTTGCTTCTGCTGCTCGCTGCGTCACAGCAACCAATCGGGAGAGACTCTGCTATGTGATGAAGCAACGACGACGGGACTTTTTGTGGACTTTTTAAACTACCCCGTCGAGCCTCCGTGGCGAAAACAGCCTCCGGTAGGAAACCTGGCATTTTTAAAGTTGCTGCTGTCCACTCGAGCGTACGATCACCCCAAACATAAAAAAAAAAAAAAACGTTTTAATCTCAACAAAGACTTTTGGAGCTGCAGTTTGGCTCGTAGAAAACCCACTCAAGTAGTAACGAGGCTCACGTGAAGCTGATTTTATCTGCTCGGTGCACAGAAAAACAACACATATCTGACCGGGAAGGGAGCCGGACGCTCCTCCCACTGCGCGTCTGCAGACACGTTCGGTGGAAACAGACATATGTTGACAAGCAGCAAACACGGTGCGTTGGGAGCTTTTTGATGCGTTTGGTGGGGATGTAGCGACAGGTCTAAGTAAAGTGCAGCACAGTAATACTTAGCATCCAAAACTTCAACAACATCATAAAAAGCCTTTAGCGAAGCAGCCATTATGCTGACGACCAGCAGTTCAAGGAAAGATCCATAAGGTGATGTGCTAAACTTGATGCAGAGACGCAGATCGATTCTGCGCTGGTCGATCGTTACTGTCAGCTCGTACGTTGCTGTAACGGCACATGCTGACCTTTCAACAGTCAGCTGATGCTCGAGCATGCAGGCTGATGTTCTCTAATCCACTTGTATTCAAACAACACAACCAAATACAGTATTTAGGGCAAGTTTAATTATCTAGCTAGTAGCTACACATCATTTATTGACACTGGAGTGCTGTAAACATAAAAAAAAGTATTGAAGTGGTTGCTGAACCGATAAAATTCCTGCTAACTGATGAGGCAATCTAAGCTGCAAGGTTTAAAAATTAAACCTGCTGTTTAAATCAATCTGTATAAGGTTTAGTTTTGTCTTGGTGAGTGAGCAAGGTGGAATTTGTCATTAGTAATTGCAGCAAAAATATTTGTATTAGCAGTCTGGGTAAGAAGTTAGAATGTAACCTTTTTGCTAAACGTTGTGATTTAGTTTATTTCTGACTTTGTACCTCCTGTTGAATCCTCTTCAGTTCCGTCTCCATGTTCTCCAGCTCATGTCTGCAGTCGAGCATCTGTTCACTCTTCTCCTCTCTGGGGTTGAATGAACAGTGCAGAGATATAATCAGATGTTGGTGTCAAAGAAAAAAAATCAAAAGGAAAATGCTGTTAGTGCTGGTGCCACAAACATTAAAGGCAAATATGCATATTTTTCTTGTTTTGATGTAAAACTTCCACCATACGGCTCACTGAATACTATTTGATCCTCTTTTCCATACACTGCTGTGTTACTATCGGATACTTTAAATACCGTACATAAAAGCGTAGAAGAACAGGTTATATAAAGACCAGTGTTCAGCTCTGCCTGATGTTTCAGTGTAAAATTATTTGCTTGGAGGCAACTGTTTGTGAATCTGGATGTTTTATTCTTCCAACAAGAGAGGATAAAACACCAGAGACGACTGGATGGAGAGCAGCAGTGGAACCGAGACCTGACTGGATCAGAGTTAATGCGTGTGTGTGTGTGTGTCTATGTGTGTGATGAAATGCAAAGCAAATGTGGGTCAGTGGTAGTGCACAGCAGTGAAACCTGCCAAGCAGGCAACAATGTGGGCCAAACTCTGCAGGGCATCTCTTATCCTGGATCATCTCTTGCTGCCTCTCATTCACGCTCTACTGGCAGCTCCAGAGAGGAAGAGTCCATAGGATTTAACTTTTTATTACAATATCCATAAAGTAAAAATATATTTAAAAAGTGTTGTTTTGTGAAAAGACATAAAATTCAAAGAGAAAAATCAGGTCTGTTTACTAGATACAGTACTGTATCTGGAATGAGATATGACAGATATTAGAGTTAGGGATGCAAGATACTGGATTTTTGGCTGATATTCGATATGCCAATATGTTAAAACATGTTTGGCCGATAACCAATACCAATACCATTTTTTTCCCGCCTAGACCTACTTACAGAGACTACATAGCTGTCTCTACTGTGGAATTAAAGTACTACATTATTCTGCATGGTCTTTGTCACTTTGGCCTGCTACCAAATGCAGATGCCAAAAGGGGGCTGAAAATGATGCAACACTTCAACTTGGATTATGTTTAATGTCAAATTTATTCATGACATTTACTCTCTCTAACTCAATGAAAACACTCGAACAGTGCAAATTTGTAAATCTTCACAAATTTAAACTCAACCTGTTCACAAGCAACAAGTGAAAAGCGCATAAGTAGTAGCGCATTAATAGGTATACTTGACAGCTTCTTAAATTAAAAATTAACTTAAAACAGAAGCCTTTTATATCTGTGAATTATTTTGATGGAATGGCCGATGTCTGATATTTCACTTTGTCACTAATATCGGCCAATATCAAAACCATGCAGATAATATTGTGCATCCCCAATTAAAGTATTTACTTCATGATTTCAAATAACTTTTCCTTTGATATGACCAAAAGTTTGCAGCTGCTCAGATAAAGTACATCTGAGAAGAAAAAAAACAGCTTGCTCCATCCATCTTCATGCTGCATCGTGTTTTATTTGTATTTTGAAGAGATATAAAGTCTTCTAACAAATAACAAAACTGAATGGGATCCAGATCAATACAGAGCGCTTATGAAAAAAAAAAATTGTTGCATACATTTATGTCACTAAAGTAACGCTAAAAAGTTCCAGTAAAATGCCATCACATGGGACGACAACATACAGTATACAGTTCTTGTAGTAAAACGCTTACCTTTTATTTATAGCTATAAACTTTTACTTTATTATTACTAACTTGTATATTTTTATTACTATTATTTTTTTTTTAAATATTACTTTATTTATTACTGTTTTTCTTTTTCTTTTTATTGTGGGATGTAACTGGGACCCTGAGTACACAATCTCGTTCCACCACATGTACCACATGTGGTGCGAATGACAATAAAGAAACTCTGACTCTGACTTTATGTTTGCTATGACATCATCATTTATAAAGTTAAAAGAATCAACTGAAAATATTCTGAGAATAGAAATACAGTACAACAAATAAATTGAGTCTTAGGTATTCTAATGTATTTTTGTTTCTTAGTGGATTTTTTAAATTAGATTAAATTTCATGTTATAGTAGTATTTTTGTGTATTTTTTTTTTTGCATTTTATTAGTTTTATAGCAATTTTCCATTTATTTTCATTTATAAGTATGATGTTTTGGTGTCTCCTGCAGAATGATTAAACTTCTTTTTGTTGTCATAGGACTTTTCCTGTGCAAACTTAATTTATAAATAAATTTGGTATTCACTGCAGTACACATTTATTTAAATATCAACCTATTCTGTTCCATTAAATGCACACAGCATATCTTGAATCTGAAGCTTATTCCTGCAAATTAAATATTTCATCCCAAGTTTTGAGTTCTTACAGTTCTTGTCTGAGTCGTCTGATCTTTGCCTTGGAGTCCGCCAGCTCTACCCCCAGGTGTTGCTGTGTCCCTGTCTGCTGCTGTTGCATGCTGGGAGAAAAGCTGTTGGCCTGTAGGTTGGAGGGGCTACCGAGCAAGGTTCCTTCTTTCTCCTGCATTAGATCTGCTATAGTCTGCAGAGAAGAATGAATGGTAATGCAACATGTTGTCAGAAACAGAGAAAAATTAATACAGGTAGTCCTCGACTTACGACAGAGATCCGTTCCTACGGGGCGTTGTAAACCTAATTTCGACGTAAGTCGGAACATATGTACATACTGCACCATATACGTAAATACTGCACCATATACGTACACTTAGCCTATCCTAACACAGTACCCTACATAATTATCAAAAAAACACATACATTTGGAAGCCAAAATGAAGGGAAAAAATAGTTAATTTCCTACTGGGATGCTGTGGTGAAGCCTCCTCCGTCCCTCCTCTGTATTCTCTATTGCGTTTACGTCGTAAAACCGCCGTCCATAAAACAGCTACTTCTCCACAGCTGCTGCCCGTTTCTGCCAGTCCAGCTTGGTCCAACAAGTTTTGTTTTGTTTTTTGAATGTCCAGAGGACCAGACTTAGCTTTTTTAGAGAGTAATGTGCAATATTTCTCCGCCGCTACGTTTACAACGTAAAACCGGAAACTGCGTAACTCGGCTTTTCAAACTAAAATTTCAATTAAAAAAAAAATAATTTTTTTATGGGAGATGCGTCGTAACCGCGAAACGTCGTAACTCGAGACCGTCGTAAGTCGAGGACTACCTGTATATGAAGATGCTGATAAACACTTTTCATATTTATTGAAATTCCTTTGCAACTACAACACAGGGAGGAATGTGTTATAAGATAAAACTAAACCTCCAGATGTGCATCTCTCTGGTCCAGAAGCAGTCGGACGAGTGTGGTCATGTTCCTCAAAACCGTCCCCATCTCGTCTGGGTGCATTTCATCAGACTCCAGCCACTGCAGATCCAACACGTTTTCCTGACTGTGGGTCAGCTTTAAAAGATCAGGGAGAACAATTAGCTCTGTGGAGAATGAGAGATCCTTGACAAACACAACGACACAACAACACTAAGTGCTGTGGAATGTGATACCTCCTGGATATGAGCAGCTATTGCAGCTTTTGTTTCAAAGTCAAGAGTCTGAATCCTCTCAATGTACTCTTCTTTCTTCTCACACTGCAAACAGGACAAAACCAGCAGAGAATTTACAAAGGTATTTGACACAAAGCATGCAGTAATAATTATATTAATTATAACTAATATATTAGAGCTACCTGGACTGCACATCCCAGCAGCAACAGCAGAAGTTTCTTCATTTCGTCCAGACTTTGTTCTACACAAAAAAGCAGAAAACTTTAGGTGGATCATCTCTGTCATGAAGTCAGACTGAACAGAGGTGTAGTTGGTCATTTTAAGGCAAAATCTGCAAAGCCCTGCCATCACACGTCAGTGCAGATTTGAGTCTGATATCAGTTTCAGAAAGATAAAACATGCACACTGGGAAAGTTTTAAAGTTATATCCAAAGACAAAAAGCCTTTTGTTAGGAAAATTATACTAGAGTGACTAAATACAGTACAGCATTTCAGCTATTCTTTTTCAAAATATGTGAATGTTGATAGAACATTCACACCAGAGCCATAGCTCTGATTCACACTATTGTTTTCCTGTTTTTATTAGCATTATTTGAACTATGAAATTGTATACTTTTCAAAATATCCATTATATTAAATATTTTCCCTTTTGAAAAACATAGACCTCTTTAGTTCCTTCAAAAAAATTTTTTATATTTTAAATCTTAAGCATCACTGGAAAGTCTATTGTCACTGTTGTCATCATTCTTTGTTTGTAGCCAGGTCTCTCTTGTAAATGAGTCCTCAAGGCTCAATGGGATTAACCTGCCTAAATAAAGGTTGAATGAATCTGTTTTGTCTTGTACTGCTTTTAGCATTTAGCTATGCTTATGCTACTTTTAGCTAATCTTTTTCTACTTTTAGGTTGTATCTAGGCTTTTGCTACTTTTAGTATTTAGCTAACCTTTTGCTGCTTTTATCTAGCATTTTGCTACTTTTAGTTACTAGCTAGCCTTTTGCTACTTTTAGCAAATATTTAGCTATATGTATTATTTAGCATTTAAGTAACAAATAACTAAAAACCAAAAGTAGTAAAACAACTAATAAAAAGTTTAAAGTAGTAAGAGGCTAAACTGTGACTAAATAATACAGTAATATCTAAATACTTGCTTAAATAGCTAAATGATAGCTAGAAACTAAAAGTGACAACAAAACAAACTAAAATATTTGCTTGAAATGGCTAAATGATATCTAGAAACTAAAAGTAATTAAAAAAACTAACTAAAAGGTTTAACGCAAAAACTGTGGCTAAATAATACATACATGTATAACAGCTAAATATTTACTTGAAATAGCTAAATGATATCTAGAAACTAAAAGTAGTAAAAAACGAACTAAAATTTAATGTAGTAAGAGGATAAACTGCAGATATAAAAAAGTATCACAGTTCAGCCTGTTACTATACTTTAAATTTTAATTTAGTTGCTACTTTTACAAAACATTTAGTTACTTTATGCAAATACTTAGTTAAATTGAACATTATAGTACATTTAGCTTTTAGTTGGTGTTGCTACTTTTAGACAGTAGTTTGCTTCTTTTAGCTTTAACAATTCTGTACAGTACAGTATACCGGTAGTTCATTTGTGAGTAGTCATTCATCACTCACTGCATTTTCACAGAAAATACAAGCTCTATGGTTGCAGTAAGAACTAAAACTGAATTTTACTGCTCCGGTATACAGTATTACATTTTGAAGCAACAGACACAAAATCTTTTTTTGCACATCATTAGCATCAGTGGAAGCACAAGACTTCAGCTGTACAGATGAAGAGACTGTGAGCTGATTTCAAAAAGCCTACCACAGTAAGGAGTGGTTCCGAGCAGCAACACATCTGGCAAAGGAATCATAATTAACAGTCTCAGGTGATCCTACAGAAAAGAGGGACAGAAAAGAAAGGTAGAAGCACATTTTGACTAAAGTGAAACAGACGAGAAAGAAAACCTTGAAGTCCAGCTGAAGTATTTTAATGGATTTCAGTATGTGCGTATATATGTAAAGCACATAGCGGTTTGCAAAACACATGTATTGATAAAGAGCCAACAAATGCATGCTAATGTGTGCAGTCTGTCTCCCTGGTGCAGAGCTTAAACCTTAAAAAGTGAAGCCTTGTTTCAGGGCCATAGGTAGCTCAGATCCATGGACGTGTGCACAGTGTGTGTAACTGCTGGCAAGTGTGTGGGAGGAATCTTAATGTTCTTAAAGACAATTACTATTCGTTTAGCATTTGATGCAGAGCAGCTCAGTTTGCTGTTACAGTCCTTAGTATAACCATTTAAGTAGCACCATCAAAACAAAAAGTTCAGTTGAACTCATGCTATTAGAAATAATCTATCAGCTGCACTTTGTTTGCAGTGCAAATCAACCACAGTCTGATAAAGTTAAAGTCATGAATGAACGTTAATACATCTACTTAGCTTCGTTATGTTAGCTCTAAACTTATTCACACACTTGGCAGCAAAGCTCAGACAGACTCGGGTCGTCAGCTGATCGATTCCCAACATGCCTCTGCAGCATCTTCTGTGAACTCACACTGCAGCTCTTGCTTTTCAAACTGTGCCTAAATTAATCAATGTCTGCCTGTCACTGATGCTGCTGGTTTCTGTACTTTGCTTTTTACTTTGCTTCATGAAAATAAAAGGAGGTCTCAAAACCAAACCAAATCACCAAATTTAAAATTTCAAATGCTGCAGTTTAAAAAAAAAAAAATGTTGATGAGCTTAAACCTCTGGAACAGGCAAATAAAAGGTTTTCATGTCACTGATTTTGTGAGTCATGGCAGAGTTCTGTCTGTCTGCAGCTCTGACTGCTGCTTTACTTTCTGCTGTGCCCTGATGTGTACAGATTACCGTATACAGAGGTTTTCTTATTTAGGCCACACATCTTAAGAAGAACTAGCTGATTTTCTGCAACACAAGTTAGACAAATTGTGTGTGCTAACACAAAAACTGTAGTAGAATCCAAAACAAATTCAACAACAACAAAATAAAACACCTCCGGCCTCACCAGATAATAAGTCTTGATTTGCTGGACAAGAAAGTTCAAGTTGTGAATCTTCTGACTTGGGTCTCTGCAGGTGTTTTTTGCACCTTGAGGTGCAGCTGAGGGATTTCTGAAAATCAAAAACAACACCAAACAGGGTAGTGCAATATTAGAAAAACATGCAGTTATGATATAGAACCAAACGTCATGCAGACAGGAAAATGGGGAATGTGGTAAAGAGGTGAAAAAGAGAGTCCAGGCAGGATGGAGTGGATGGAGAAAAGTTTCAGGAGTGATTTGCAACTAAAGGGTGTCAGCAAAGGTCAAAGGAAAAGTTTACAAGACAGTGGTGAGACCAGCTATGTTGTATGATCTGGAGACAGAGACATGGACAAAAAGACAGGAGAAAGAACTGGAAGTAGCAGAAATGAAGATGTTGAGGTTCTCCTTAGGAGTGACAAGGATGGATAAGATCAGGAATGAGATCATCAGAGGTACAGCACATGTTGAACAACTGGGAGATAAAGTTAGAGAGGCCAGACTGAGATGGTTTGGACATGTCCAGAGGAGGGACAGTGGGTATATTGGTAGAAGGATGTTAGAAATGCAGCTGCCAGGAAAAAAACAACAGAGGAAGGCCAAAGAGGAGATATATGGATGCAGTTAGAGAGGACATGAAGGTAGTTGGAGTGAGGACAGAGGATGCAGAGGACAGAGTGAGGTGGAGGAGGATGACTCGCTGTGGCAACTCCTGAAGAGGGAAAAGCAGAAAGAAGAAATGGAGCCCTAAAACACCATCCATCCATCCATCCATCCATCATCCATCCATCCATCCAAAACCAGACACCCCTCTCACCAAGACACTCCAAATCCTCCTGGGTATCCCAAGGCATTCCCAGGACTCACAGTCCTAGTGGGAAATGCCCAGAAAGCCTCCCAAGGGAGATGTCCTGGAGGCATCCTAATCAGATGCACAAACCAACTCATCTGACTCCTTTTGATGAAAAGGAGCAGTACTTCTACTCTGAGTTCCGCACAGATGACAGAGTTCCTCACCCTATTTCTAAGACTGAGCCTGGAGACCCTACAAAAGAAGCACATTTCATCCACTTGTATCGAGGATCTTGTTTTATTTTGGTCATGATAAAGGCATAAATGAGGCCACAATCCATGAATCCATCTCCTGTTCCAATTTACCATCACTTCTGAACAACACTCCCAAATACTTGAACTACTTCACCTGAGGGAAAACTCATTCCTGACCCCAGTGGAAGCATTCTACTCATTTCCTGTTGAGAACCATGGCTCTGGACTGAAAGGAGCTGACCTCACCAGACACTTTTTATGTCTGTCCAAACAGGTCTCACTTGTAAATGAGTCTTTGAGGCTCAATGTGACTTAT
Organism: Garcialebias charrua; assembly: GCA_038048925.1. Classification (NCBI taxonomy): domain Eukaryota; kingdom Metazoa; phylum Chordata; class Actinopteri; order Cyprinodontiformes; family Rivulidae; genus Garcialebias; species Garcialebias charrua. The sequence continues at coordinate 26,157 of JBBPBX010003849.1, read as the reverse complement.
ATGTTTAAATAAAGGTTGAACTGAAAATTCACACGCAGCTATAAGTCATCCCAGTGCACACTGAAGATCATGGCTCGAAGATGCCAACAGAGCCACATCATCTGCAAAGAGCAAAGAAGAGACCCGAGGTTCCCGAACCAGACACACTCAAGTTCATGGCAGCGCCTTGAGATCCAATCCATGAAAACCACGAACAGGATTGGAGACAAGGGCCAGCACTGGCGGAGTTCAACTTGCACCGAGAATGAGCTCAACTTTGTGTTACGGATGCAGACACAAAAACTCAGCCAGAGACTTGTAAGTATCCCCAAATCTGCTCGATGCTACTCTCACTTGGCAACTCAGAAGTAGGAAAAAGTCTAGCCCCTGCTCAGGTGTTGGGTTTCAAAACCCAAGCTGTATGGAGAGGTGAGCACAACTATATTTAGCTGGTATTGCTCAACCTCAAACACAAGTTCAAGCTCCTTACCTGCCACTGAGGTGAAATTCCCTGTCCCCAGAGCTGGTTTATGCCACCAGGAATCAGCATGCCCAGTGACCCTCTATTGCTAACTGCCTGGCCTTTGATGCACCCAACCTTGTCATTCCTCCTCTTAGGTGGTGGAACACATAGAGGTGATATCTTGTCACTCTTTCGAGCTTTGCCTGGATGAGCTTTTGGATCCAAAGCTTGACCACCAGGTGCTTACTGGCAAGCTATCTCCCAGGAATGGTTTCAGAGGGGTGTCCCAGTTTCGGTTATCCCGGTGAGCTTTCCTGATGCATGCGTTTGTTATCCATGAAAGTCTGATACATTTCTAATGATAAATGGTTAATGGACTGTACTTATATAGCACCTTTCTATCCAACCAAGATACTCAAAGCTCTTTACACTACAATCTGTGCCCTCATTACTCCACACACACATTCATGCAGCACTCTACTACATCTCTACAAAGCTAATCAAACAAATCACTCTACAGAGACTAATCAGGGCTTTAGATCACACTCATACACTGATGGGACACACATCGAAGGCAGTGAGGGTTCAGTGTCTTGCCCAGAGACACTCCAACACGTGACTGCTGCTGGAATCGAACTCCCAACCCTCTCATTGGAGGACGACTGCTCTAACCACTTAGCTACCGCTGCCCCAAACCCACACCCCAAATACATTTGACCTATTTGCAAACAGACAAATAATTCTCACTAAAACTGGGTGAGAGAAAACTACAAGTTAGTAAAAGTCTCGTCTCAAAATCTGCCATTCATTCCTAACTTTAGCCCACGTGATCATCATTCTTCCAGACAAGGGTGTTTTTGAGTTAAACTGGGGGTGGCATTACACTTTCCACTCTAAAGCAATGCTGTGGCCACTGCACAGTGGCGAGCTGTTGGATTGACTCTTGTGGAGTCCTGAGATGAACTGTCAAAGTGTGACAACTCATCGACCACAGTGGCGTTATATGTAGGTCAGATTATTTATTTATTTTGCTCAGTGTCTGCACAGTGAGATTCACTGGCAAACCAGACAACTTTTGAACCCTTTGATTCAGACACATAACAAGTGATCATATGTGTCATTGGATTGTACATCATAAACCTGCCTGTCTCCCTCTCGATGCTGCTTGTCCCGTTTCTGATTCTCTCTCTCCCCCATTGGTGTCTAACTGCCACTAAACAGCAGGCTCTAATCCCAGAGGGTCTCAAAATCTGGGAGATTATCCCGCCTCTTCCCCTCCCTTCATTGCAGCATTGTTTTTGAATTAAGAGCTGGTCATAGTGACCATTAGGGGTTTAAGTGGGGTGAAGTGATGCTGTTAACTTGGAGTGGCTAGACAGAATTATCCACAAGTGCAATCTTGGATCACTGATCATTATTCAGATTTGCTCTCTACTGTATTTGCAACACCTCAAATTCAGATTCTGCATTTAAAGAGTAATTTTTCTTTAAAAACATGACACACGTCCACCGTCAGCCAGTTTGTTAAGGATGGGGGTAAAGCCATCAGAACAGAAGGCAAGCAAATTATAATCTCTTAAGTAGCATCTATGATGTCCTTTAAGTTTGAGCAAATCTTGTTTTTCTTCAAGCTGATGCTCCAAATCAATGCATAGCCTTCACAGTAATTTTGACATTTTCTGAGAAAACTATAAGTAGCGAGGGAGTTATATTTAAAGTTTAAGACTGACTACAAAGATCCCCTTTATTACTGCAGACTGACAATGACGGCTCTGTTGGTGCTTGGATAAGAATTTAAGAAGAAAGTGTATCAGTAACTGCTAGGTTGTGACATAAAAGGAGACAAAATTTACAAATCTAAACTTAAAAGGCCTACAGCATTCCTTGAAGGACCTAATGTTGCTCGCCACCATTCATGCTAGTGTTTAAACTGAGATCATTTTATGTTGAGAAACAACAGAGTTGTAGCCATTTTGGTCAAACCATGAGAAAAAAATGTGCAACAGCTCATGTCATATCACAGAGTATTTGATGTGAATGACATTCAGCTAATACACGCAAATACACTTAATATCTGCAAAAATGACTACCGGTAATATATTTTTAAATTTTATTTTTAAGATTAGTAAAAAGATTAAAGATTAAAAAAAGATAAAAAGTATAAAGATTAGTTTAAGGCCTTGACCTCTCTAAATGGCTTTAAGAATCTGTTGGAATCCTGGCAAAAACCAATGCAGACATGTTCCTGTTTTTGATTTTCTACATCTACCTTTATAATCTGTCTGTTTTGCTACTTTGACAGGGTATCTGTGTTTTAATTTGTTTAAAAAAAATCTGTATTTTCTCTCTTATGTTTGTCTATTGTTGATTGTTTAAGGATATTCTACTGTTGCTGTTGTCATCATTCTTTAGTTTGTAGACAGCAGCTCCCTCTTGTAAATGAGTCCTCGAGGCTCAATGAGATTAACCTGCCTAACTAAAGGTTGAATTAATGAAATTTTATTGGCTGTGATGACTATGTTGAATTGAACGGACTTCAAATGACAATCACTTGTAGATGTTTGTTCATTAATCATGTCTTGAGAATACAAGGCGCACATTATGAGATATTTTGCTAATAGACACAAACCCACACCTTTAGGCAGGTGATAAACACAGCAATGCAGAACCAATGGCATCATAAATGCCACCATTTTGAAAACATAGAGTGGCTGCACAAACAAACCGACTTACATTTGAGCCATTATCTCATTCAGAATCATTCCATCCAGCAGGTCTGAAAAGTCCAAATGAACGCCTCCATCATTTGGAATGAACGTCTTGACCTAATAAGAAAGATGCAAGATGTTAGTAATATTACAATCTCTGCAGGGACCACAGCAACCTAAAGGTTTCTGTGTTACTTACCCAAGTGACAAGAGGGCTGAGCATGAAGTGATCCAGAGAGGGCAAAAAAACTCCACTTTCCATCTTTACCAAGGTTGTGAGAGATTTTTTTTGTCCCAGAAGAAACTGTTTCAATAATGATGGCTAAGCAGAAAGCACTTCCTTTAAAAGTGACCCCGTCTGAGAGCAGTGCACCTTGCAGGCAGTCCCACTCATTTCATCCAAAGTTACAGTAGTCTTCCTACCATGGATCGTTAATTTCAGTCACGAAAAGATCAAAATTAGCGTCCAAACATCTCCGAATTTGGTCCGGCGACACCACAGAAACACACTCATCCTATCTGGTCATTTGCTGCAAAGGCATCAACACCGAACCCCTCCTCCTCTTCCTCCTCCTCCTCCAACCAGCCTCCCTCTCAGAGCTGGCTAACGCTCAAGTTTAGGACACCAGTTATATGGAAAACTTAAATAACCAAATTTTTTCTAAATAAAATTTAATTTTCCCGCCTTCAATTTTTTAAATTCAAAGCTAGCTACTAGCGAAACGCTAACAATACAATTAAAAACATACTTCTCCCTCCGTCGTTAACCGGTTACCATGGCGACACCATAACTACCTTTATGATCATCACAATAGCTAACTTCCGGTTAAGTAAGCGAGCTTAAGAAAAAAAAAAGAGGCTAAACAACGTTATCATTAATAAAATTTTGTAATTTAAAAGCAAAGAGTGTGGGATTTTTCTTTTCTTACAAAGACATTCCTGCCATCGGGCTGCCCTTGAGGGAGATGACTTTGTTTTATAGGTAAATTCGCTCTAAATTAAATAAACAGTTATCCATCCGAATCCGGCAACTGCCCTCCAAACATGAATCTCATTCTACAGCAGTATTAAACTTCAGGTTTTGTATAATGATACAGCAGCGCCATCTAGTGGTGAAAAGTGAGCACAACATAATTAAAATAGAATCTGTTGTGAACCTCCGCTCATTCTCAATCAGTTCATCTGGACCAGGGGTCACCAACGTGGTGCCCGCGGGCACCCGGGTGCCCCCAAGAACCATTTGAGGTGCCCCCGGACCTGTTCTAAAAATAGCACAACTCACTACTAAGTTGCATTTAAAATTGCATTTTATTCAGTTGTTATTCTTTTTTTGTATTTATATATATTTTAAAATAACTATCTTAAAAATATGTTCTTAAAAATATGTTTATTATACATTTTTTTAATTTACGCTTTGTTATTTCCGAAGAGTTTATCAAACCGGTGCCCTTTGTATGACTCCGTACCCACGAAGTAGCTCTCAGTTTCGAAAAGGTTGGTGACCCCTGGACAATTTCTTTTTAGTAGAAACGTTTCACCCTCACTCCAGAGGGCTTCGTCAGTCAGAGCAGTCCAAAGCAAACTGAAGCTACCCCACCAAGTAAACAACTTAAGTGGACCAACCAGTTTGCTGTAGCCAAGATGGTTTCTGGGGGCTTGTCCCTCGTCGACTCCTCCCAGGCAGGCAGACATGTCCAAAGTGGTTCAAGACCAGAAAGTTCATTCTCAATAGTCCAGGTATCAAATCCGCTCATTCTCAATCAGTTCATCTGGACAATTTCTTTTTAGTAGAAACGTTTCACCCTCACTCCAGAGGGCTTCGTCAGTCAGAGCAGTCCAAAGCAAACTGAAGCTACCC
>JBBPBX010003849.1:0-20867 GCA_038048925.1 Garcialebias charrua | reverse complement strand
TATATGTATATATGTATATATATGTATATATGTATATATGTATATATACTTTGTATATATATATACTTGAAAAAATATTATATATTATGAATATTTATTACATTTGAGCCATTATCTCATTCAGAATCACCCCATCCCGCAGGTCTTAAAAGCCTGATGGCTGCCTGGAGGGGCTCGGGTCCTCTGGTCCTGGGCCTGAGGGGTGTGCGTCCTTGGTGCCCGGACCTTGGTGCCTAGGCCTGGGGCTACGTCGGTGCAGCGTGTTCCGGCAGGGGCCTGTGAGTATGTCGCTGTTGGCCTCGGGGTGTCATTGTGTGTGGTTGCTGGTGGGGCTCTTCTGGTTCTCCCCTATGGTTGGATCTGGGGGGTGGGTGAGTAGTTTGTCCTGTTTGGGTGGCCCTGGGGGCTCCGCGCTCGGGGTCCCTCTTGGGGTCTTGGGCTCGGGTCCCCCCTTTATCTGCCTTGGGTCTTGGGGGTCGGGTCTCTGATACTTCGCGATCACTATTGAATATTCTACTGGAGAAGCCTTAAACACTTATGCATAATCACAAACACACACGGATAGATGCAGGGATGTATATGAGGTATAGTATGTACTGTATATACAAGGTATTTGTAGATATATGTATATACTGTATATATTTATAGAAAACTACTGCAAAGCCATGAATATTCTAAGTCTTTTATACGTATGTGTTTACTTGCTGTGTTCTGTCATGTTCTTTCCAGGTTTGCGGACAGCGGTCGGGTGTGTTTGCGTTGTGCTCTCTTTGAATATGTTTATTATATTTTGTGGTCTTACTTTTGTTCTTTCCTTTCTTTCTATCCTATTAAAAAATAATTCATAATGGTTTGAAGAGGATGGCTGTAAGGTGAGAAGGGAGGCCATCTACAAAAGGAAATAAGAAAAAAAAGTTGTATACAGTATACTTTTTCATTCAACCTTTATTTAGTCAGGTAAATCTTATTGAGCCTCATGGCTCATTTACGAAAGCGACCTGCTAAAACTAAAGAACGATGAACAGCAATGGTAGAATGGTAGAATAAACAATAAACAATAGAAAACAAAAGAGAAAAAAACAAAAGAGAGAAATACATTTATTTTTATTTTTTAAACAAAGTATCAAAAAACTAGCAAAACATTATAAGGTAGACATATAAAATCAAAGACAGGAACAAATCTGCATTGGTTTTTGCCAGGATTCATACAGATTCTGAAAACCATTTAGAGAAGTCAATGTCGAGAGCTTCAGATCTTTTTGTAAGATATTCCATGAAGCAGGAGCAGAATAGGAGAAGGCCCTTTTTCCAAGTTCAGTCCTCACTGATGGAACACTGCAGGTAATCATGTCCTGAGAGCGCACACTGTAGCTGCACTCACGCAAAGACATGTAGGAGGAGATGTATGAGGGCAGCAGACCAAGAAGTGATTTAAAGATGAAAATGTACCAGTGGAAGAGTCTGCGTGAGGTTAATGATGTCCAGTTAACCAGTGAATACAGGGTGCAGTGGTGGGTACGATAATCACAACCAGTTATGAATCTTAGTGCACCATGATAGACAACATCCAACATCCGCAGGGTGCTTGTAGGAGCATTCATGTAGAGAATGTCACCGTAATCAATGGAGGGAAGGAAAGTCACAGATACAAGGCGTTTCCTAACATTCAGTGATAGACATGATCTGTTTCTGAAAAAGAAACCCAGTTTAACTTTCAATTTCTTCACTAGGTTTTCCACGTGGAGTTTAAAAGAGAGATGTGAATCGACCAGTATACCCAGATATTTATAGGAATCAACAAACTCAATAGGGACACCATTTGAGGATAAAATCAGAGGAAGATCTGTTGGAACCGCCTTCCTACTTGAAAAAAACATTCCTTTTGTTTTATCAGCATTTAGGACAAGTTTGAGACGGAACAAATCTGACTGGATGATGTCAAAAGCGGATTGCAGTAACTGGAAAGCCTTAGCTACTGTTTTAGCTCGGCAGTAAACAACTGTATCATCAGCATAGAAATGTAAGGATGCATCAGGGATGCAGTGACCTACATTAGCTATGTAGATTGTAAAGAGGGTTGGTCCTAAAACTGAGCCTTGTGGTACACCATTTTTAACTGTTAAATAGCTGGAAGAAGTACCGTTATGTTGAACACATTGCCTCCGATTGGAAAGATAGTTAGAAAACCAACCGATGGTGTGATCAGAGAAACCTATTTCTGAGAGCTTATGACACAGGATGTTATGATCCACAGTGTCAAAAGCTTTAGACAGATCTAAGAAAAGTGCAGCACAATAATCCTTAGCATCCAATGCTTCAACAACATCATTCAGAACCTTCAGAGAAGCAGTTGTTGTGCTGTGTTTTTTCCTGAAACCAGATTGATGGAGAGGTAAGATGTTAAATGAGTCCAGATAATTTTTGATCTGAGAGTTTATCAGTTTTTCTAGAACCTTGGCTAAGATGCAGAGTTTAGAGATCGGTCGATAATTGTTCAGTGAGGTGGGGTCACCTCCCTTCAGCAAAGGAAGAACAAAGGCTGTTTTCCAAGCATCCGGAATGGTGTTTTGGCTTATGGACAGATTAAAGATGTGGGTCACAGGGACTGTGATGATATGAGCAGCCAGCCTTAAGAAATAAGGTGGAAGTTCATCTGGACCTGCAGATTTTTTAGGATCAAGATCATTTAAAGGGGACCTCAGATGTATTTTTTAAATTTTTATGGTATTTCTGTGGGATATCCAGACCCTATTCCTTCAATTTAATGCACAAAATAATTATTAGATAATCAATTATACCCTTTTTAATTCTGCCATTTTTAACTTTCGTTTTGAACGACCGGTTTCTTGAAGTCCACGCCCTTCAACGATCTGTTCACGCCCTCTGTAACAGCCAGTATCTGTAATGTGTTGTTGTTTTAAAATTAGCTCTTTTTTTATTACTCATTTGACTTACTGTTAGTGTTAGCTTAAGATAACTTACCGAAACCCGTCTGAGCGCGCCGCAGTTTGCTGCTCCTTTTAGCATTAGACCACCCGAATCCGAAGCTAATGTTAGCTTGTTCCTCTTCCGGTTTTCGCCAGCTCCGCTCGTTGCACGCGATGAGATTTTGGGAGTTATCGCTGTTCCAGTGAAGACAACACAAAGTTCACCAAGTGTCTCCCGTAAATTAATCTGTAAGGAGAAGGTCCTCTTGCTGCGAGCCTGCTGCGAGGCTGCTGCAAGGCTGTACAGTTGAAGCTCCGCTCCATCGCGCCGGAAGAGGGTCCCGTCGAACCCGGTCCTTCCGCCTGTGGTCCGCTCGTTTAATTTTTGCCGGCTGCGCGTTGGCAGCGATCGCAAATACACTAAAAATTGAACTAAAACATAAAAATAACAATTATACTTTATTTATAAAGCCATTTAAAAAAACACAGCTGCAACAAAGTGCTGTACACATGAAATTAAGAACATATAAACAAAAGATGAGATGAAATCATGAAAAACAACAGTCATGTGTTTAATACAGAAGTGGGTTGAGCCTAACCAGGGGTTGCTAGGTGAGGGGCTGGACTCAGGTTTGATCTGATTGGCTGGCGGCTTGTGACGTCAATAAATGCAGGAAGTGTGAATCCTGGTGTATTTATCAAAAATAAATAAATCTACTTAGAGTAAATAAACCACTGGGTGCATTTTTTTGGCACAAGGACTGTTTTTTTATGAAGTAAATACCCAAAGTTTAGTAAAAAAACATTAAAAAGTGAATTTTGCATGTGTGGTCCCCTTTAACAGTTTATTTACCTCACTGGCTGAGAACGGAGAAAAAGAGAAGGTGTGATTAACTGATGGTTGACTTGTAGGAGGGATTTGATTTGTAGAAGTTTGATTATTAGATAAAGTGGCTGATTTTCCGTTTGTAACTGTGTCAAATAATGAACTAGAAGCAACAAAATGTTTATTGAAACAGTTCAGGATCTCGTGCTTATTTGACACAGGAACAGAGTCAACAAGAAATTGTGATGGGAGGTCAGATGATTGGGGGGTGCCTGAGAGAGATTTGATGGTTTTCCAGAATTTTTTAGGATCGTTTAGATTTTTGGAGGTCTGAGATAAGAAGTAGTTACGTTTTGCGGCTTTGATGGCAGTTGTGCATTTATTCCTTAGCTGCCGAAATTTCAACCAATCAGTGTCTGAGTGTGATTTTCTTGCTGCGGCCCAAAGATGATCTCTCCAGTGCAGGAGATCAGCTAGTTCAGGAGTAAACCAGGGGCTGTCACGGCCCTTTATCCTGAACTGCCGGAAAGGTGCGTGTTTGTTTACAAAGTAAATGAAACTATTATGAAAATAGTTCCAAGCGGTGTTCACGTCATTGATTTGTAGGATACGTTGCCAATCAAAGTGGGATAGATCCCAAAGGAATGACTGTTCACTGAAACGTTTCAAATCCCTTTTTTGAATTATTCTGGGCTTAGCAGGTGGAAGTTTAGTAGATCTAAGAGCTGCTATTACGGAATGATCACTCAAAACGTTAGCAAATACACCTATACCAGGAAATTTGTGAGGTGCATTTTACCTTTCTTTTTAAGCAAGCCTATTCTGCCTCCACATGATTTTGTTACTGATTTTAGTTGCACTTTGAGATTTTTGTTAATGAAAAGTGTGTTGCAAATTAAATTAATCATACGTAATCATTATTATTATCATTATTATAAATAAAATATTATTAATAATTATTATAAATAATATTACATACCCTACCTACACATTAAATGTATTTACATACCCCACCTACACACACACACACACACACTATACAGTATATATATATATATATTATATATATATATATATATATATATATATATATATATATATGCAATATATATTGTACAATGCCAACCATCCACCCATTCATACACCGGTAGTGGCAGACTGCCATGCAAGGCGCTTTCCAGTCCTACCGGGAGCAACTCGGGGTTAAGTGTCTTGCCCAGGGACACAACGACACATGGTGTGGGGAACTGGGATTTGAACCTCCAACCTTCCGATTGGGGGACGACTGCCATTACCACTACGCCACGGCCGCCCCATAGTCATATTTGTGACCTGCAGGGTGTCCAGCCTCTCACACAGTGATAGCTGGATACAGGCACCAGTGACACCCTCGAGCCAGAAAGGAAGAAGTAGGTAAAGATGATGGATGGACGTCAAAGCATGAAACAAATCAAGGAATCCACAAACCACAGCATCGTAGCCTTTTTAATCTGCAGTTCCGGTTGTTATGATGTTTTATAGAACTTGGCAAATGGAACTGGTTTCCTTACAGATCCCAACATTTAGAATTAAACAGCACCAATTAGAGAGGAAAAAAAGTATTTCTACAAAACAAAGATGTAAAACTTCAATGAGTTAAACTATATTTAATACAGTTTCTGAATGAATCTGTCAGTCCATTACGCTGGATTATAATACACTCTGCAGCATTAAAACACAATAACATCACATGCTATGATCTAAACTAATTTATTATTGCCAGTAAATATGCTTTAAAACTGTAAAAGAAAAAAAAAAAAGATTTAAAACTTATGCATATGGTTTTGTGGAGTTTGATGAAATAAATAAGTAGATCTCATAAGCATCACAGATTGTTTGTGTTACGTTGTTTGCATATACGTAGTGCAAATCATGTGCATTATTCATGCTGCCGTGCATGCTCACAGAAAATTTTACATCTGATTAAATAGCTGGGTGCCACAAGTGTAAATATCAGCTGAGTCATAGTAAGGTTTTAATGTCACTTTTGTTGATTGAAACTAATTTCCTCAGATTAAGATACAAAAAATGTATGTTCTTTAGTGTGGATAGAGTTCTTTTGTGCACATGTTTGTAAAATCTATGAGACGCTCTCTGCTCATAAAGGCCTGTCCCAGTCATTCTCCTCTGGGATGTCCCAGTGATTTTTAGACCATTGCAGATTTCTGTATTTTGCCTGCTGGTCTTTGCTTTTCTGTGGGTTCTTAGCATAACGCGACCTCCAGTCTCTTTCAAAAGCCGCTTTGAGGTTCTCCAGAACCGTAGCTCCTCTGTCGATTGGACTTTCCTTCATCTTCACCACCAGTCCAACTCCTGCATCAATCACAAAGTCACTGCCCACCCAGTCGTGGTTACCTGTTGAATAAACAGACAAAATATGAAAATGGTGCCTAATTACTGGTAGTTTAATAACCCTATTTATTTTCTTGATACATATACTGTATATGGAAATTTCTGTAAATTCAGTACTAACTTGTGAATTTGTATCCGCAAAAAAAAAAAAAAGATAAACAAAGAAAAATATATTGCTCACATATTAGTGAGGTAAAAAAATTATACCCCTCAGATATATATATTTTTTAAACTGAATGCCTATTTTTTCATGATTACAGGTTAAATAAAACAGTTTAAGTGCTTTATTCTTAAAAAAAAAACACATCATATTGGCCTTCTGCTGCAGCGTTCAGAACATATTTTTCTCCAAGATGTTCAAATTGAAAATCTCCTTGTAAACACCCTGTCTGGTCTGATTTGCTGATTCATCACACAAAGCAAAACAAAAACAAAAAAACCTAAGAAACGGGGTGGGGGGAATAATCCCTGCACCCCAGTTTTAGTTGTATGGTGTGTGCTTCACAAACATATTTAATGACGATCCTGTTGAAGAAAAAAAAGGCACTTTAGGTTTCGTTACACTGTGTTTCATGTAAAATATGGAGGGTGGATTGTGACAAAAGTAAATAAATACATCATAATTAAATGTATCATTTAAAATTTCAATACATCATTAAATCATTATATACACAATTAGTTAATTAAATGTCCCATGACATAAATAAATGTACCTTTTAATTTAAACCATCGTAAAATAACAACTACGGTATATCAAACACTAAAGGTGAAGCACAGAAAGCTGCTGTTTCGTTTCAGTTGCACCCGGGTGGTATTTTTGCAGGAAGCTAGACTGCTGCTTCAGCAGCACAATGACAAAATGAAGATTTTTCTGAAATATATTTGAAAATGAAAACACTGTTAGTCACACACTCTACTATAGAATACGGTACAATCGATAAATGCCTTTACCGCGTGCTTTAATGCTGTTTGTCTGTCCTGCTAGCTAAATATTTCATAAACCACTGGACAAATTTGAATGATTTTTATTAGAAAGTAATAACTGGTTTTGACATTGCAATTAATTATCAACTGTACTCAATTGAATTCAAAATGGCCACCAGAGTCATGTGAACTTACCAAACACAAAAATGGCTAAAACTCAACTATTTTTACAGACGAGTGGAAATTGAATGTAGCTGAAACTGATGCCCAACATGTACTGATACTTTTAATACTGTACATGCTTTACATCTTAGCTGAAAACTTTGGTATTAACTATTACCATACCATACCATATCAATTTATTTATAGAGCACTTAAAGCAGCAACAAGTCCAACTATTGTCTGTTAGCAAAATAACTAATGAACCCCTTGACGGATCATAATTAAACTTTCAAAAAGTAATAATTGAGTTTACACAATCAATTGATGTTTGGTGTCAATTCAATCTACAAAGTAAGATGGCTTCTACAGCTAAGCCTAGACAATAAGGGCTCAGATTTTTAAATGCTGGGCTACATTTTGCTGTGGAAATAGCTGAAGGTCATTCAGGCGATGTGCTTTAACCTAACTTACAAAATAAGGTTGGACCACAGCTGTAATATCATCCCTTTTTATTGTTAAGTTGATTTTAGTTTAAACTTTACGAGAGGTGGTGGACAATATGCATATTTAGAAAATACATACTAGTAAAAATACCACTTATCACTTCCTCCTGGAAAAAAAAGAACAAAACAGGAAATAATCCTCTTCTGGTCATTTCTAATCTGCCTCATGCGATTGTTTCTTTAAAAAAAAAAAAATCTAAATTGTAAAAAGTAAATAAACTTTCTGGACTTTTCTGGACAAACAAAAACAAGGAGCTTAGCGTCCCTTTCCCAGGACTTAATTTGTAAATGCAAATAGCAGTTGAGCAGTTGGGCCGGTGGGTTGGGACAGGTAGGAGCGAGGGGTCCTCTACCAGAAAATTTTGAATAAAGTAGATGCAATTTCCTGTATTTTAACATGGGCGTAGCAAGGATTTTATGAGGGGCGGTTCGTTTGAAGAAAAAAAGTGGACCTACTCTGATTGGTTCATTGGCGGTGGTACACATTACTTCAGACGTGTAAACAAGCTAATTAGCTAGCTAGTTAAAACACTGCTGTGTGAGGTAAATCTGTGTTACCAAATAGGTGGTTGTGGTTGTGAGTGGAGAAAGAGCAACACACTGAGAGGGGAATAGCGTGTGTGTATCTATTCAGAACTCATCCCAGAGACACGAGCGAACACTTCGGTACTCCGAGTCCAGCCCGAACATACACTGAGAAAAAAAAATACCACGAAGAAGAACGAAAGACGTCATCCTCTTAAAGGCACAGTACCACTCCTTAACTCTAACATCAAACGGTACTACTTAAAATACCCAAATGAACAGTTGAATCAAAAACCACAATGTAATTTTACCGTTTGAATCCACCGGGTTGCCTTCCAAGCCAGGACAGAGTACGTCGTCTTCACTTCACAGTTCTGTATCTCGCGGGAGTTGTAGGCGGGACTTCATAGGCAAAGTGGGCGGTTCGTTCGAACCCCCCGAACCCCCCCGGCTACACGCTTGTTTAATGTATTTTAACGGGTTGTTGAACATCTACGTTTATCTACATTTGTAAATGCTTCGTTTTTGTTAAGCATCCTACCCCTCCTCCCCGTGCCCCCTCCCCCCACTTGATGGTTCTGAGCCAACACTGTCCCTGCTCGTTGTTGTCCAACTCCCCATGTGAAACCTCCAGACGCCAGCCTATGGCTGCCTGTGGGCTCCTGCCTGGCTAGCTCGGCACTCACCCCTCACCCCTCTTTTAGGGGCAGAGATTTTTTTAAAGGGTAATGGCGGAAATGCTTCACTTGAAGCCAGGGGGCAGACTGTATGATGCTAAGAAATCGTAAGTGACTGTTGTGTTTAAAATGAGTGTTTATGTAATTATTTTCAGGTTACATATCCAATAGGTTTTCTTTGTCAAAGACAGTCGTATTTGGTCATAACTTTATTATTAGTAAGCCTGAAAGTTATTGGATCCAAGAACATAAACCTGTCAAAATAAGAGAGTTCTCGAATCCTGTTCCATTAGGAGCCGGCTCAAGTTAAGCACTGCCCTCTCCCAATCGTGGGTTACCGGGGCCCCACCCTGGAGCCAGACCTGGGGGAGGGGCTTGTCAACAAGCGCCTGCTCTCTGGGCTTCTAATCAGGGGGTTTGATTGGACTCTGAATTGTGGACTCTGTTCTGGTCCGCTGTAGTGAAGAGGGAGATGGGCAAGGCTGTGGTAAGGCAAAGCTCTCTGTTTACCAGTCAGTCTTCATTCCTACCCTCACATAATCTCGTGAACTCTAGGTAGTGACCAAAAGAACGAGATTGCAGACACAGGCGGTGGAAATGAGTTTCCTTTGGGTTGCTGGACTGTCCCTTAGAGACGGTGAGAAGTTTTGTTATCAGGAGAGACTTGGAGTAAAACCACTGCTCCTCCACATCCAGAGGAGCCAGTTGAGGTGGTTCGGGCCTCTGGTAGCATGTCTGACAGGGAGGAGACCCCCAGGGAAGATACAAGACATGCTGGAGATGCTTGGTTGGCCTGGAACCCCTTTGAATCCTCCCAGAAGAGCTGGAAGAAGTGGCTGTGGAAAGAGATGTCTGGACCTCCCTGCTCAATCTGCTGCCCCCACGACCCGACTCCAGAACATGTGGAAGTTAATGGATGGATGGATGGATAGATATTGTAAAATGCAATAAAACGGCCGCTTTTCATCTCAGTTCAAACATTTTTCAAGAACAATAAAGTATGACGTAATAATTCAACAAATACAAAACAAAAAAAGTTGCATCAGTCTTTCTTCACCCTTAAAATAGACACTACATTTTGTTCTTTACAAATGTATCAAATGATAAATCTCCATCACCCACCAAGATAGGCAGCATTGTCGGTCACCATGTACTTGTTGTGGTTGAGTCCTAGTTGAAAGTCCTCCTTCTGCTCCTTGTGACTAAAAAATTTCTGTGAGGAAAAAGCAAAGTCAAGACATCCATCGAATGTATCATAAAAAACTCAGCGTGGATAAATTAAAGCTCACGTACCACGTCCAGGGAACAGTTCTGCAGCTGTAAACACAGAGATTTGAGGGAGGCCACAAAATTAAAGGTGAGGGGGTCGGTTTTCTTCCAGAAGCTTATGAGCAGACGAACTCTGACCCCTCTGAGTACCACGGCTTCTCTGATCACCTCATCAATATATGACCAATACCTGTGGAATCATCTGTTTATTACTGATAAGTGCAGCCGCAGCAAATTCAAACACTTCATCCACTTCAAGTTACTTTAGTTATGAAATACTGGCTCATTTTCTCAGCTTTTGGTTTATATTTGACTTCTTTGTGCCACAAACCAAATTCAAATGAAATTCAAAGTTGGTTCAAACTCAGGCACCTGGTGACTGAGGTGCCTCTGAAGCTCCTCTTGACCAGAGGGAGGTAGTCCGTCACAGAAATAAAGATAAAGGTCCTTGCACTCTGGATGACTTGATGGATGGCGTCTAGATCTCTTGTGCGATCTTTGGAACAGAAAAGTTCAGGAGAAGTCTGCAAAAATTTGAAAAAAGGATATGACCTTTAAACGTGCTTTCACTCACGTCCTACAATTGGCTCCATAAAGGGTCTCAGCTGGATTTTAATAGATTTTTTTACTTCTTTAAAAATGTCTGTAAAAATGTGTGTATGATGTCAGTATTGTGTAAAATAACATATATGATTTTGCCAGGGTAGAAGATAAAAACAAACAATGCTCCTTTCTGTACAGTAGTCATGAATCATTAATAATTTATCTTTTTCATAAAGTAGTTTGGAGCTGCCAGCGGTCCAAAACCAGCATGGGTCTATTAGTTTCTACAAGATGATAAATGTGCTAAACTCTACTGAAAAGTGTCTTGTCTCTTGGAGGGTAACACGATTCATTACTGTCAAATTAAATAGTTACAGTCTCAAGATGCTCCTCAGCATGATATTGATATGATTAATTGGCCCCTGTGTGTCTCTCGTGACTTCATTAGGAAACTTATACTGAGAGATTCACCATCAAGATGAGAGTCTGTCATATAAAAGTCAGTCTGTCATTATATTACATTACATTGTAATATTATATTGTATTTCACTGTATCTTATGTAGCATTTTGTATTATAGAGTATTATATTGTACCACACTGTATTATACTGAAGAAAACCATTTTGCATCAAATCATACTGTATTGTATTTCATCAATTTGTATCTTCGCTTATTGATTCACATTTAATCATATTGTATTGTAATGCATTGAATTGTATTGTGATATGTTGCATTACATCATTTTGCATTGCATTGTATTGGACTGCAGCGCATCGTGCTATATTGTGTTACAAAAACATCATATATCATATTGCATTGTTTTGTTATCATGTATATGTCATGTTTCATATCATAGCATATGAAATATAGAAATATAGCATTTATTACATTTTATTTATGTAGGGATACAGCACTCTCATGTCCGTATGGAATATGGGCCTCTCCGCATCTCTCTGAAACTCTCAGTGTTACACTTCCTTGGACATCTCAAGGACACAAGTGGACACTACTTTTTGTTAGAATTATGTTGAATTAATGGACACCAATTAATCAGATTGAACTTTCTTTTTAATGTGTGTTAATTCAGAATTGATCAACAGTATATTTTTGTCATTTAATGATGATTTTACTAAGCTGGTATATTTTAAATATGCCAAAGTTAAGAGAACATCTCAGAATGATCTTGCTTTAAACTGTCTGCTCTCTGCAGAATAAGTGTCTAAAGTTGAATGAACAATCCGTTCTATTTGTTTGAACTGTTTTTGGAACGAAAGAAAAGTTCTAGACATAACTTAATCTTCGGTCTCCCGTCCGTTCTAAAAACAATTCATCTGTGCTCAAACAGAGAGTGCTCTGTTTTCACACCTGCAGGTTTTGTTTTGTCTCCGTGCTGGGACTCAGTTCTCGGGGAGAAGCTGAGCTGATGAGTTCTCGGGGAGAAGGGAAGATGCACGGACGTTTTTCTCCAAGCTGATGTACGTCCCGGCCATGCACCAAGGGCCCACGTCTTCAGCAAAGGTTCAAACAGCACGTCAGCTGTGAACCCCTTCGAGTGTCACAGCTCCAAGCGGTGACACTCTTTCTGGAAGTTATCTTGAAACAAAACCAGAGCTGGGCATTACTCTGGGAGGCCGACGCAGACGGTCTCGAGACCGTGGCAAGATGAACGTGGGTCGCCTGTAAAACGCAGCAGCATGCGCGTCTGGTTTGACTAATTTACCGGAGTCGAGACAGGATCATCTTCACGAAGGTAAAAGTCGTTTCATCACGGTACGGACGTCCAGCCGAAACCAAGCAGAGGGTGCTATCTCTGGTTAAACATCTCAAGATAAGATTCAACCATTTCCTTTCAATCTTTTATCTTTCCTCCTTAAACTCCTCCTTATGTTTATTTTCATCATGGTAAACTTTAAGTAATGTGCCAACAGAAAGGTCCAACTGTCTGTTTGTTTTTAATTTGAATTCTTGTCATAGTAGTTAGAATCAGAGCTAATATCGATACCAATGTTTAATGTAATTTTGTGATAGTTTCAATAAAAGGTCTATTTTCTGGTAGACCAACATAAATTGAAGTCTAAGTGTGAAATTACATTTTTCCTAATTACAGTAAAAGCAATTTAATATCGGAAAAAGGAAGAACTCGCGCATTGGTGGCAGGTTGTGCAGATAAACTCTGCTCAGACCTGCGCATCTACAGTAATGGTGGTCTAGTAAGTGTTTAAATACCTTACGCCACATTATTTCATTACTTTTGTGTTATTGAAGTACGGTCTTATTTCATTACATTTGGTGGCTCGTCGGAGTTCCTAGAACGATTATTAAGTTGTTTTGTGTAGCTTTTTGTTACGGTGTTGTTGGCATAGTTTGCATCCTGTTGTGGACTTATGGAATAGTTTTGGCTGGTGAGTGTCTCAGAGATTGCTAATCGTGGCATTGTCTGGTGCGTTTTTCCGTTAGAATTATTCTTTCTTTCACCTTTGAACGTATGCTTGAAGCGGATGAGTGATAAATGTTGTGTCTGTGTTTGTGAGACGTTCATAACGTGTCGCGAGGCTGCATGCATTTTTCTTCATTGTGACCGCCGTGTCACGGCTCTGCTTCATGTTTTTACATCTGCGGTTTGCTGTTAAACGTCTGTTTCACACATTATTATGCTTCTCCATTAAGTGCCTTTTTCTGTTACGACGTGTTTGTGCTTGAGGTTCGGGTAAAGCCCACTCTGCTTTTGGACCGGACACTCCGGTTCCGAGTGACGTAAAGTCCGTTGTTGTACACAGTTAGCGTGCTGCCTTCTTTGGGGGGCGTGGAAGTTAGCCTGGATGTGTTGAGCTCATTTACAGAATTTTCTGCGGTGTAAAAATACGTTTATTTTGTGAAAGTGTGTCCAGGACTCTTTGGGTCGAGCTAACGTTAGCATTACAGAGACAAGATGGCTGCTTAAAACGCTGTGATTGGTCCATTGTGTGTTGTGTTCAATGAAGTTGGTTCTGTAAGACTGCTGGTTGTCAAGATTCATTTTTGCACACATTTCTGACAGTTTCTCTGTGTTGTTCGGTTCTATGCACGTGATATCGTCG
This sequence comes from Garcialebias charrua, assembly GCA_038048925.1. Lineage (NCBI taxonomy): Eukaryota > Metazoa > Chordata > Actinopteri > Cyprinodontiformes > Rivulidae > Garcialebias > Garcialebias charrua. The sequence goes on along the minus strand of JBBPBX010003849.1, from coordinate 7,043 downwards.
AAGACTGGCTTAACCGCAGTGTTTTACGATATTTATAAGTGTTTTAGAACGTTAAAAAGTCCGTTCCTCGCTAGAGTTCAAAAGACCGCAGGTCCGTGAACGCACCGCTCGAACGGCACGTCGCACGTGAGTGGCGTACGGTTAAGAAGACTCCATTTCCCATGAACGCTTGGGTTTTTGAACTGCTGTTCTGTCTTCGCTGTGATTGGTCGATTACGCTGTAGGTGTTGACGCTAAAGGGGGGTGAGGACTCCTCACTGAGGTGCTCACTCCTCGTCAACTTTCACAAGCTGTCTGTCCCAGACAAGTTTCCATGCTTGTTTGTCCATTACTGTCATTTAAAAGACTGTTTAATCGCGGTGTTTTTGAGACTTTAGTGAATGTGAGAGTCAGTTGGTCTAAGACTACCGATCGCCATGTGACCAGGTCACGTGACACCGGGAGCTACAACTGCTGTATGGACCGACCTTATTTCTTTTAAACGAAGTTTAAAAAGTTTCACAGTTCAACCGATTTTGCTCACATGATTTCGTTTTTGTGAGCCTGGGGTTCTAAAAGCTATATCACGTAACACTTTAGGTCTGTCTGATTGATGCTTTTCATCCGTTGTTGGATGTCTGTGTGGGCTAAAAGCTGCAGCTTCGCTCACTGGTGATAACAGCGCCTCTATAGCGGTCAGATAGAGAAATTACAGTCGCTGTGATAAACTCATTTCCAGCGCTGTGCCCCCTGCTGGTTACTTTAGAAGACGCAGTCTTCCTGTAATTTGTACATGTTGAATGTTCCTGTTTTAAACGGGAAACATTTTGAAATATTGTACTCACAGCACCCTTTTAATTTGATTTTCGCAGAAAATCAAATGTTGATGGCAGAACAGTTACACAGATTTAATACAGACATGTCTGCTTTTTGATAAAACTTGACACTTTTATCATCAATTCTGTGCAAAACTAGCTCTCTGTCCCTGTTTTTTTATACTGCAAGTTTAAAATAACACACAGGAGGCATATTTTGTCTTGGTTTTCACAGAAAATCAAACAATAACTAGCCGACCTTGATGGTCGTCTCATGGTTTGACAATTTAATAATAATCACTGATTTTTGTTAAATTTCACATCTTGGATGTTACTGAGCAGCTGCACACAGGCCCTCCTATTTATTTTAGATACAAGTTTATTTAGAATAACAAGCTGGTAGGCTTTGTTCTCTACGGTGGCTTCATTTAATTTGTGTTTCACAAATTTCCAGATAAGGTGGAGGCCTCTGCACGAGGCTCCTGCTGCCACGACAGCCGTTTTTGTTTGACCTTGTCACAGGTCGACAAATTAATAAAAATCACTGATTTTTATTTGATCTCACATCTTGGACTCCATGTTGACTGCCGAAGGCGTCTCATGGTGAGACTGCACACTGTGAAATAAGGCCATTTTACTTGATTTTTCACAGAAAATCAGTACAAAGATGGACGTTCAAACAGGTGCATCAACAAATGGTGGGCTTGTTTCGTCATTTGATAGGTGCTTAGCTGCTAAGAACGTCCTACAGGAACCAGGTGAACATCCCCTGGTGTTTTACGACAGGCTCCTCTCTGCTTACACAAAGGACAGAACTGTCCCTGGCTTAGAGGAAGATGTGGAGTTTAAAAATCTTTTCACTTTGAATCTGATACCTTTCATAATGAAATGTGTTCGCTTCAATGTTAATTGCAAAGAGAGTACCATGGCAGAAATTAAACAATGTGCTGTGGAATTTTTTGACATGCTCGAACGACGGAAAACACCCTCAGTGGTGTGCCCAGGTCAAAAGGTCACATCCCACTCGCAGGAAGTAGAAGATGTTTCCTCTCCTTCAGAGTGCGAGAGTGAACAGGTTTTTCTGGATAAACAACAATTCAGTTCCACAAGCTGGAACAGTGACTCGGATCGGTTCACAGGGATTTCGGCTCCCTCTGCACCTCAGGTTGAAAACCCTGGGATGAGCAAAGAACCACAAAAGGCAGGTGTTCGCTCTCTAGATGAGCCCAGTTGGTTCGGATCGAACCAAGAGAGTTCTTTCATGAGTCTCACAGTGGGTGAAGCTCAAAGGAGGTTGCATGCGCAGTCTGACACATTGAAAGATGGTCTGTCCCGACATGTACCCCCGAGAAGCGGCCCTCCTGCCCCTGCACTTCGAGCTGCACAGTTCGAGACGTGCAAAGAGTCACACAAGCTCCAGATTAAGGAAAAGACGCCTCCGCGCGTGGACGTGACTGAGGTTGGAAGTTGTTTGTCACATGATTTGAATGTTACAGTGGTTGACCAAGCTGGCACAACGTGTGACGTTGTCCTTGAGGATGACACAAAGAACGTTGTTCAACCTGACGAAGCGTCGCGCAGCACTGCTTATTGCACCACCTCAGTGCACACAGTTGACAGCAACAGCGTCAACGTTGACAAAGACGCTGACAGCGAACACGTTACTGATGAGCAACATCCTGAAGGTCATGAGGCAGACAGCCATCATGATGCTGACAGTGACGAAGATTACACAGACAGAGTTACACATACACAGCAGCGTGTGGAAAAACCTGAACGGTTTCTGTGTAACTTTATAAAAAGGGGGATAGCTAAGAGAGCTTACCTGCCACTCACATTGGAAGGGGTCCTCGCGCGAGAAGCACTCCTGGTTTGCGGCTCAGACGTGTCTTTCATGTCAGCCGAACTGTTTGAGGAGCTAAGGACCGCCGCTAACGATGTTGACAGGCAAATACCCTTTGTAAAATACACTTATGGTGAGCAACAGGGCCTCGCAAGGACGAGTACAACCCTAATAGCCATGGTTCACATGCAGATTGGCAAAATGTCACTATACCACCCGGTGTATGTGTCTGGACGTGACTCACTCCAGACTCCATTTTTGGTTGGCCAAGATTTTATAAATCGCTTTGAAGCGATTATAAATTATGGCAATCAGACAATGTGGGCCACAGTGAGCAGTCCACTGCCATTCGAGGTGCCTCCACGAGGTCAGGACACTGACTATCTAACAGCAGGTACCGCTGAGGTCAAAAAGGATTCCCCAACCGAGACCACAAGCCTGGTAAGTGAACCTCCAGAAACAGGTGAGACAGAGGAGACTCAACAGGTGGACCAGACTCTGGCCCAGCACGAGAACCTCCTCTGCGAGCTGACTCCTTCAGCACTCACTGAGCACTACCTACCACAGGTAGCAGAGGGTGTGGAGATCCGAGGGTCCCACACCGATGACGCTGTACTGTCCTCTGGTACAGATAATTCAGCCATCAGCCTTGCTGTACTGTCCTCTGGGACAGATAATTCGGCCATCAGCCAAGCGTTCGATGAAACCTTGGTTCAAGAGCATTTGAATCTGGAACTACTCAGAGATGACATAGTTCTTACAGACTCAAAGAGCACCTCTTCAGTCATGAGGTGGGAAGACACACCTCATAACGACAGTGACACGTTGCGGTCTGACCTGTCAGACACGCCTACGACTGCTCCGACAGTTGTGACACACCTGAATTACGCAGAAAGAGGTAAACGTACAGAGATACGTTGGCCGAAACCTATAAGGTTCCTGTACAAGGCTCCCCATAAACTGCGCGAACAGCTTAAACTAAACAATGGCATCCTAACTCGTGCCCATGGACGGACGTCCACACCCGTGCGCGTGGTCCCTCATGACCACAGGGGGGTGATGTTAGGTCATGCCCATGTCAAGGACAAAGATTTCAATAACCCCACAAACGACAAAGATCTCGCAAACTCAAAGACTTCATGGGAAAATAAGGTCGTCCAAGCACAGGATAGTAAATAAACTAAACAGTTTAAACTATACTAGTTGCGAAAAGAAACCGTTCCAACTAGAACTTAGAAACGCTAAGCATAAAACCCACAACAAAAACTAACCTTAACAACCGTTTAAATCTGCAGGATTTAATTGACATCGGTTATAAAGCTAAGAACTGTTTTTCTTGTGTGTGACACGTTGGAATCTGACGACCAGAGTGAGTTTGTTGTAGTGAAACGTTGTTTTTAGTTGCTTGATTGCTACTTTTGTTGTTATTGAAGTTGTTATTGTTTTCTGAACACTCCCAGCCAAAAGAGGTTTTGATTGTTGATTAGTTGAAGACTTAAATGGATTTAACTATGCCAACATGCTGTTCATTTTGTTAAAGATCTCAATCTTTGAAGAGTCATTGTAGATCAATACTACTTAAGGTACTATAATCTACACTGACCTCCCAATCATTTAGGTAGGACCGATTCGATCGTTTCTATTCTAGATCTATTCATTTTGATGAGTCTCGCCATAGACTTCAAAATTTATAGGGAATACCAAATCTTGCGTCGTTCGTCTAAAAGACAACAGACATTTAGACCAAACTAGTTTCATTTTTTTAATTTTAGTTTAACCTAAACTAAATAATGAATGGAGGAATAGTTTGAATGAAGAGGCCTTCGTTACAGAAGCCCTCTACATTTCTATAGGTATAGATCCCTATTTCTGATTTTTACAGCATTGATCCACCCCTTAATTGGTAATTGTAGCTGATCTAATCCATGATAGCTTACATACCAGGTGCATATAGGTAAGGCTTAATGTAGAATCCCTATCATAAGCCCACCTAAAACCACATAATTGCATGACACATTGAACCAGGGTGGCACCGACTGGAAGCCATCCAGCCTGCAACCTTCGATGTGGGGACCTGCTGATTAGGGGTTGAACGAGTACATAATTTTTAACCTCGACATTAACATAAAAAAACTCGAACGACGCTCGAGTAGCCGATGACGTCACAGTGTCTTACGATGCAAAATAAATAAATAAATATAAATGCCTAAAAACGTCTTTACAAAAAGAAAAAAAAGACCAACAAAGCATTGGGAGCATTTATTATGCTCCTATCATGTATCATACTGCAGATAAGTCACAGGAAAAACAAAACTATTAGTTATTATTATTAATTTTAAAAGTGAAAGTAATGCGCTGAAAACCGAAACTTAAAAAACAAATGGGGCCACAGCCACACCGTACCACCGCCTGCAGCTGTGCAATTTAGGTTTACTTTTAGAGATTGTGTTTATAGGTTTTTGGTAGCTCTAGAGAGATGAATATTTGTTTTTTTTTGTTTGTGAAACGAGAGACAGGAAGCCGTTTCGGCCGTGTTATAATATGGGACCTGCATTGCAACACTGCCCTCTGCTGTCACAATCTACTACAAAGAAAGTCAACACGAAGTAGCGCATTTTATAAAATTATAAACTGTTTTACCTTTTTGACAAGACGGCCTGCTCCATTAACATCCGTGCGCACACAGGAATCCATTTTGTAGCGTCTACTAAAAGCTAAAAGCTGCCCCGCGCGCTGTGAAATGTGAAATGTGACGTCACTACGGCTACCCGAGGTGGACAAAAAAGCCTCGATAGAAGTCAAAGCACTCGAGTTGTCGAAAACTCGGGTACTCTGTTAATGCACTACTGCTGATCCAACGTTGGTCTTCAACCTTCATCCAAGGCCCGCCTCCTCTGCTTCAATCGAGGGATCCCCTCTACATGCTGATTAAAAACCATTCTTGCTGATGAAATCAATAACCCCCATCGTTGTGGATTTACCGTTGTGGATTATAAGACTTTGTTTTCCAAGGGATCACAGACTCAGTTTTCCATGGGTTAACAGACTATGTTTTCCAAAGGATTGAAAGCTTACCGCAATGGGATTACCTACGAACAGTATGGAATTTCCAAAAACATTATGGGAGTATAATTTTGAACTTTTTTTTTTTTTTTTTCCACTTGCTGGATTACATAGAGGTCAGAGACATTCGGTGGTATCCTTTCGTGTTGGAACTCATCTCCAAGGACAGGCGATGACTTCCAAAAAGGGGGACTGTAGTGATACAGGCCTTCTGTCTTGACCTTCAAGTACACCTCTCTGCATCTCTTTGAAACTCTAAGTGTTACACCTTCTTGAAGCCCTCAAGGAGACGATTGGACACTTATATTGGTTAACAATTATTATGAATTAATGGACACTAATTAATCAGATTGAACTTTCTCTTTAATGTGTGTTAATTCAGAATTGATCAAACAGTATACTTTTTGTCATTTCAATGATGATCTGTTACTTGCATGAGTTTGACCTTTATGCTGGTTTATTCTTCAATACAAAGTGTGCTCTGAATCTAAGACTGTGAGTCAGGGAAAAAGCTGTTACTTCCTTTTTGTTTTGTCTTCAAGATAGACTCAACAGGCCAGTCCATCTGGCCGTCTATGTAAACAGTTTTCCTGTCTCCGTCAAGAGACTTTCTGCCTATGAGATGAAAACCCATCTCTTATTTTGTTAACACCAGCCAGTAGTCATTTAGGAGGTGGGTCAGACCCCACCTCCCATATAAAGGGGCACTTCCTATTTGGACTTTAGTGCCTGGAAGAGAACTAACTCGCAACTGGTTTCTCTCCTCTGGAAAAGCTGGAGACGTTCCGGTCATATGTCAACTCGACCCACGTCTCAGCTGGAATCATAGTAAAGCCTTACTGTGATCCTTTCACTCATTTCTGAAAGAATTTGTTTTCTGAAGTTTATTTTGAAAATCCGTCAGTGCGATTGGGGCCTGTTCCTGCCGGTGAAAGCGTGCTCCCGCTCGTCTGATCCAGATATACACGCACGAAGTCATCTGGACGTTCACTGGACAACACAGTCCGTTAGCGTCCAAAACTTCTCAGCCCTCACCTCCTAGACATCTCGTCACCAGGTAAAGAGGCTTGTTTGTATGCTGCACGTGTCGGAAGTACAGCTGGACCTGTATGGGAAAGGCATGCCACCCTGGTTGGTTTCAAAATAATCAACTCCAGTTAACTTAGCTTTCAATCTTCATCTTCTTCCTCCTATTTCTTAATTTTCATAAGCTATTAATCTGTCAAGTAATGTGCCAACAGTTTAAGTTTCTAACTGTCTGTTTGTTTTAATTTGAATTCTTGTCAACGTAGTTATTAAATCAGAGCTAATATCGATACAAATGTTTAATGTAATTTTTGTGA
>JBBPBX010003848.1:33853-80026 GCA_038048925.1 Garcialebias charrua | reverse complement strand
ACTCAAATATTTAATGGAATATTTGAGGGTGAGAAAATGCCTGAGGAATGGAGAAGAAGTGTGCTGGTTCCCATTTTTAAGAACAAGGGTGATGTACAGAGTTGTAGCAACTACAGGGGAATTAAGTTGATGAGCCACACAATGAAGATCTGGGAGAGAGTTGTGGAAGCAAGACTTAGACAAGAGGTGACTATCTGTGAGCAGCAGTATGGTTTCATGCCAAGAAAGAGCACCACAGATGCATCTTTGCTTTGAGGATGTTGATAGAGAAGTACAGAGAGGGTCAGAAAGAACTCCATTGTGTGTTTGTGGATTTAGAAAAAGCATATGACAGGGTGCCAAGAGAGGAGGTGTGGTATTGCATGAGGAAATCTGGAGTGGCAGAAAAGTATGTTAGACTGGTACAGGACATGTATGAAGACAGCAGGACAGTGGTGAGATGTGCTGTAGGAGTGACAGATAGCTTCAAGGTGGAGGTGGGATTGCATCAAGGATCGGCTCTGAGCCCCTTCTTGTTTGCTCTGGTGATGGACCGACTAACAGATGAGGTCAGGCAGGAATCCCCATGGACTATGATGTTTGCAGATGACATTGTGATATGTGGTGAGAACAGGGAACAGGTGGAAGAGAACTTGGAGAGGTGGAGGTATGCACTTGAAAGAAGAGGAATGAAAGTCAGCCGTAGTAAGACAGAGTACATGTGTGTGAATGAGAGGGAGGCCAGTGGAACAGTGATGCTGAATCCTCACCAAACGCTTTTCGCGCAGCCGAAGCAGCCACTTTACATTGAAAGTCTATGTGGCCGCGCATCTTGGAGCAGCGGGGCGTGACGCGGCGCATCTACAGCATTTCAAGCAGCGCAGCAGGACCCGGCAGTCCCTTTTCACGCACGCGCGCAGCCAACAGCAGAGCAGCAGGAAGCCAGAATATTCTTGCTTCTGCTGCTCGTAGCGTCGCAGCAACCACTCGGGAGAGACTCTGCTATGTGATGACGCAACGACGACGGGACTTTCTGTGGACGAAAACAGCATCCGGTAGGAAAACCTGGCATTTTTAAAAGTTGCTGCTGTCCACTCGAGTGTACATCACCCCAAACATAAAAAAAAAACGTTTTAATCTCAACAAAGACTTTTGCAGCTGCAGTTCGGCTCGTAGAAAACCCACTCAAGTGTTAACGAGGCTGACGTGAAGCTGATTTTATCTGCTCGGTGCACAGAAAAACAACACTATCTGACCGGGAAGGGAGCCACACGCTCCTCCCACTGTGCGTCTGCAGTGGAAACAGACATCTGTTGACAAGCAGCAAACACAGAGCATTGGGAGCATTTTGATGCGTTCAGTGAGGACCAGGCATTAGGCTACAAGAAGCAAAGGTCACAAAGGTGCAGGACTTCAAGTACTTGGGATCCACTGTCCAGGAAAATGGGAAATGTGGTAAAGAGGTGAAAAAGAGAGTCCAGGCAGGATGGAGTGGATGGAGAAAAGTTTCAGGAGTGATTTGTGACAAAAAGGTGTCAGCAAAGGTCAAAGGAAAAGTTTACAAGACAGTGGTGAGACCAGCTATGTTGTATGGTCTGGAGACAGAGACATGGACAAAAAGACAGGAGAAAGAACTGGAAGTGGCAGAAATGAAGATGCTGAGGTTCTCCTTAGGAGTGACAAGGATGGATAAGATCAGGAATGAGATCATCAGAGGTACAGCACATGTTGAACAACTGGGAGATAAAGTTAGGGAGGCCAGACTGAGATGGTTTGGACATGTCCAGAGGAGGGACAGTGGGTATATTGGTAGAAGGATGTTAGAAATGCAGCTGCCAGGAAAAAGACAAAGAGGGAGGCCAAAGAGGAGATATATGGATGCAGTTAGAGAGGACATGAAGGTAGTTGGAGTGAGGACAGAGGATGCAGAGGACAGAGTGAGGTGGAGGAGGATGACTCGCTGTGGCGACCCCTGAAAAGGGAAAAGCCGAAAGAAGAAGAAGAATAAAAGAATAATGTAAATAGTTACAAATGTTTATTTGTAAAAGGTATAAATGGTAGTTGTACGACAGAAACCAGAACACTGTTTTGAGGATTACTCACATACATTTTCTTTAAAAACTAACAAAAGAGTACCCTGATGCATGCTCAATAATCCAGGTAGAAAAATCCAAAAAGGCTAAGTCTGGTCCTCTGGATGTCCAGAGGACCAGACTTAGCTTTTTTGGATAACAACAGAGTAATTTTAAAAACAGTCTTTTGATTTTTTTATTTGTTTGTTTTGTCAAGATATCTTCCTGATCCTATCATGCAGCTGATTTTTGCAATTTTCAGCTATTTTATCTATTATGTCCTTGACACTATGACAGTAAAGAAATGACAAAAAAAAGACAATAAAGAAACTCTGACAGTGTTAGAGAGCGAGACCGTTTTCATTTTATCCGCTGCATAAGCCCCACACATCAACTACAATTTTCAGGCAGGTGGTTTCAGAAGGTTTCTCCAATACTATATTGTGCAGATTTTTAGCTTCTAACAGTTAAAAGGGAACACTCAAAATATGCTTCTGTAGCTCTGTCCAAATCACTACATGCTCTTTCAAAGGCTTTTCTCATGTCGGGGGGGGGTATTTTTTTGCCAACTGCTTGTTCCTGAATGTATGCCTGACTTTCACCATCACCAATAGTAACAACAATGTCTGTTCTAAACTAGGGGAAAATGTTCTTATGTTTTCAGAAAAATGACTCCTGTGTGTTTTTACACATTTTAAACATCCACAGCTGCATATGCATACGTTTGTTAGGTTGGGAATCACTGATTTAAATCATGACGTAAATATGTCAAGGATTTTAACGGAACTAAAAGTGGCATAAATGTAAATAAGCAACAAGAAAATCGGCGTAGATAGAGCACATTCTTCATCCATCCATTATCTTTTACCCGCTTCTTCCATTTTTGAGTCGCGGGGGGTTGCTGGTGCCCATGTCCAGTAATCACTGTGCGAGGGGCGGGGTACATCCTGGACGGGTCATAAGTCCATCACAGGGACACATAGAGACAAATAGGGGTTGAATGAGTACACAATTTTTTTTAAACTCGACATTAAAGCTGCACTGACATGATGTAGAATGTTTGCATAATTCAGCAGAACGTATATATCTAATATCATTCAGCTATGTTCGTTTTCGCAAACAAAATGATAAATATTTAATTTTTTCATTGAAAGTCTTTTTAAATTTGGCGCCGTGTTTCGCCTCAGGAAATCCTGTTATTTCCGCATTCGTAGTCTGTGACGTAGGCAGATGAGTCGCTGCTCGTGCGCACCTTGTAAATAACAATGGCGACCGATACAGAACCGGACAAATTTAGCAATCTGAGTGAAGAATAGAGCGATTTTTATTTAGTTTGGGAAGCCGAAGTTATTTCAGGGGGTTAAACAATAAACAGCAGGTTCTAATTTACGTCTGCAGCCGTATTTATTGAAGCCTTACCAACAAGGAAGCAAGGGGGAACCTGCGATTTCTGAGGACAGAGGATGACGTGATGGAACCCGTTCTTAGTCGTCTACAGAGCACTGATTGGTACTGCTTTAAAGTCAAAGTCAACTTTATTGTCAGAACTGCAATATGTACAGGACATACACAGGACCGAAATTGCGTTTCTCTCAGTCCCTCGGTGCAACAGTAACCATCTAAACACTAAACACTAAAACATTTAATAAACATAAGCATAAAATAGTAAAAGTGTAACACTGTCCTGAGTTTTTTCATAATAGTATAAAAGTATGAAAATTTACACCAACACTGAAACACCAAACACCCCTGAAACACCAAACACCCAATGAACATAAGCATAAAATGAAATAATAAAAGTGTAATACTGTCCTGAGTTTTTGCATAGTAGTATAAAAAGTATAAAAAGTATATCTATAAAATAAACTGAAGGTTCTAGCATTGACATTTGCAAAGAGTGGCACAGCAGCATATAAGTTAATGTACACAGTATATGTATGAGGTAGTTGATGTTGGTATAGAGGCAAAGTGGCATATGCAGTGAGGCACATAAGGCACATTTGGCATCCTTAGATAAGGCTAGTCAGAGAATGCTGTATATGTATCTGCAGTAGTGTAGATAAAAGTAGTGTAAATGTAAACAGTAGTAATAAATGTAAAGCAGTAGTAATAAATGTAAACCGTATTAATAAATGTAAACAGTGAATGTAAACAGTAGTATGACTATAGGCAGTAATGTAATACAAACATTAGTGCAAATATGAGAAGTAGTGCAAACTGAATGAGTACATGACCGAGAGTTTAGTGAATAACCCGTTTGATGACACAGGGTCCAGTGTTAAAAACTTTGTGTTGAGTGGTAATGTGTGAGAAAGTTTTTTTTGTGTTAAGGCAGTTCAAATGGGAGGGGAGGCAGAGTAGGCAGAGTGTTTAGCATTCTGACTGCCTGATGAACAGAGCTGTCTCTCAGTAATTTAATTTAATTAATTTAATTTAATTAATGTATCTAATAATTATTCAACATTACTTATAGTTTAAAAAAGATTAGTCCCTTTGAAGTATCTGTTTTATTTTATGTTTATTAGGGCTGGGCCATATCATATCGTTACCGGTAATACCGGTATAAAAAGCCTGCCCGGGCAAAAAACTTATATCATGATATGCTAATTTCATGACGTAATAGAGCTTTGGAGCGTGACGTCACTGGTCCGTAGCGCAAAGCGGCGCACAGCATTGTGGGAAAGAAAAGAAAGAAATCGCCATTTTTAATGCCTTACTAAAAGAAGCTCTGTCTCTCGTTTTTTTGTTAGAATCTAAGAAGGTTGTAACAGTTTTGCAATGGTCTAAACATGCTGTGTTATTGGATGTAATGTCCGGTCACACGACCTGAAAGTAGATAGAAAACGGACTTTCAGTTTCTGTTTCCTGCTGGAAGCAGCGCGAGGGAGCTCATGTGTCGGACCTAACAAAAAGTAGATGAATGTCCTGATATCAGCTGTGAAACGTCCTGATATAACTTTCTCCATGTCCCAAAATAACTGCTAGTTTGTTCCAGACATCCTGGTGAGTGTATAAATTCGTTTTGTTGGAGTTGTGCCATAAATTTTGCCACGATTTTGTCCGGGTGTTTAGTTCATAGAAGTGGGTCAGCCTAGTTTAGGTTGGGTTTATATTTTTTATATAACGTAGTCTGATTTTAGACAGAGTGGACAGCTGTGTTATTGTGAAATAAACTGTTTAAAGTTTCTAGTGTGTTGTCACTGTTACTGTATTAATACTGATCTGTGTTCTGATCTATCCTTGTCAAGGCAGACCTTCATATGAAATGAATTAAACTCCAGAAGAGCTCAGTCAGGATGCAGATGAGGAGCAGCTACAAATACACCATCAAATGTTGCTCAGGTAGTACCATATAAAACAATTTCTTCATGCACAAACCGAAAGGTAGTAGTCATCTGTTACAGAACAGGTCAGAGCTGAATAAAAACCAGCTGGAAAAAGTAAATTTAAAGTATTAAATAGGACTTCCTTGTTTTGTCATCATTGTTTAATGTGTCACACAAAACTCTGTCTAATACCTGTGTCTTTTTCTCTTCAAGGGATGGAGGTGACAAGCTCATAACAGAAGGACGTTGTTATCTGACAGAGGCTTTGATATTAGACTGTGTGAGAGTCAAGGTTCTTTATTGTCATTCACATCACATGTTGTACGTGAGGTGGAACGAAACTGTGTACACAGGGTCCCATTTACAGCCAACAAAAGTATAAATGATGTGCTGAGGTTAAAATCCCTCTTCTCCACATCGAGAGGAGCCAGTTGAGGTGGCTCGGGCATCTGGTTAGGATGCCTCCTGGACGCCTCCCTGGTGAGGTGTTCCGGGCATGTCCCACCGGGAGGAGACCCAGAGGAAGATCCATGACACGCTGGAGGGACTATGTTTATCGGCTGGCCTGGGAACGCCTTGGGATTCCCCCAGAGGAGCTGCTGGACTCGTTGTTTTGAAATATTTTTACAGTTGAATAATAACAAGTGGTTATTTTTTCTCATTTAATAAAAATTAATGTGGTAAACATTTATGAAACATTTAATTCAGCACTAACATGTAAACATGATGAAATTGATCACATTTGTAGTAAACATTTGATATATTAACAAATTTCATTAACGGGGATTAACCTGTCCAAATAAAAGTTGAATGAATGAATTTCAGGTAAGAAATAAACAAAATGAAACCGATCCATTTTGAAGTAAACATTTGATGTAATTAAACATTTCTAGTAACAATGTGATGTAGGGATGCACCGATAAATCGGCCGGCCGATCGATCGGCTCCGATTTCCTTAATTTGGGGAGATCGGTGATCGGCCGATCTTTAAATGAGAAGCCGATTTTATCTACCGATTTTATCTGCCTCAGCAAAGGTTGGAAAATCCTGAAAATTTAGGGTGCATTTTGACCTTTTAACACCTGAAAATTGGTATCGGCCAAAATCGGAATCGGCAGGTCAGACTTTCTAAAAATCGGTAATCGGTGATCGGCCAGAAAATTGAAATCGGTGCACCCCTAATGTGATGAACATTGTGTAAGTTAATAAATTTTATAGAAAAATTGCTACACAAATGTGCAAATATAAGTGAATAGCATGATTTACATAATTATGTATCCCTTGAAGCTGGAGAACAAACTCTGAGAAATATTTTTAGGAAGCTTCATGCTTTCTGCAGACGTCCAGCCATGTCTGTGTGGGTCCACACAAGGTCACAGTGGTTTGATTATGCACCTGTGCAGTGTGGACGATGCTTCTTCAGGTGAAATTCATCTCCTGCCTCCACAGCCGCTGGATGCTGCATGTCTTGTATCTGTGAGGGAACTTTCTCCAGGCAGCAGCGATCACACTGAGTCCATCAGGAGATGCTCCAAGTTCAGGAGTTGGATTTTGTACTGCTAGCTGCATTTTAATGTATCACCCTCATCATGACTCAGAGAGCAGAACCTGTGAACACACAATTAAAATGGTGAATGAAAAGACAGAAACATTTGTCTATAATATATATGCATCTTAATACATATATATAAAGTAATCTAATCAAGATTTGAAGTCTACATGACAAGCTCAAGTCATTAAAAATAAGGTATTTTCTACGTGGAGCTTTGTAAATCAGTTAAAATACTATAAAAAATTAAGTGTTCACAATTTCTAATACTCATAGTAGCATACAGAAGGTTGATTGATTCTGAAAGACATGTATATTAATAATTTATGTAAAATTAATGAGCCAACAACGTACCTTCAACGTATTTACAATCTGGGGGATTTAAAAATGTCCAAATCATCTATCCAGCTATTCATAGATTGGACCAGCTCTCCCAGTGAATTGTAATTATAAAAATTATTTGTGGTGTAAACACTGACACAGACCAGGTCTGCTAAAATGACTGGGAATGTCAGTGGAGGCAAGATCTCTGCTCCATTTATTTATTTCAAACGGGCAACATTTCCAATTATACCAATTTTTTTCCATGTAGTTTTTTTTTCTCACCTGGGAGAAGCTTATTAGGATACAGTCCACTTTATTTTGCCTGCTTTTCAGAATCGTGACGGAAGATACAGCGCGAAAACAATGGAAAATCTCCTGAATTTCTTTTATTTTTTATGAGGGCAACAAAGATGGCGGTCGAGACGGGAACGCCCCGACACGCCCCCGACACACCCCCACACAGTGACGTCTGCTCCAAAGCTCTATACGTCAGGGCGCCCCGCCCCTTAACACCCGAGCACTTTAAACAACTGCGCACCTCCCCTCCACCAGTCTACTGGTGTAAAACGCTAATTAGTTACTGCTAAAATGTTAAAAACAACGCGCGCGCGTCTCAACTTCTCTCCCCCCTGCTCTGCAGCCGGCACAGACAGCTGTCCCCCCTCCCCTCCTCCCCCGCCCCGCTCCGCTCCGAGCAGCTCGGTGCTGCATGTCTTTCGCTGCTGCCGTGTCCCCGCTGTAAACTAAACACGCGCGGCTCCACATCACTCCATCAGAGACAGTTCAGTTAAAAAAAGAATCAGTAATGACACGTTCCTGCATGAACAGATGAAGCTGAAACATGAACAAGCAGGGTCAGCTGATCAACTTGTAGAAGTTACAGCTCATTTAAAGGAGCTGTATGTAACATTTTTTATAAACATATTTCTTCACTCTGCCACATCTCCTGACAGACTGATGTTAGCCAGGTAATCTCTGAAAAAAAAAATACTTTAAAAATGATCTGTTATTTAGATTGAAAAAGTCTGCACAAAATATAGATTAAAAAAACCACCACAAAAACTAAAGTGCAGGTGTAGTTTTACTTGGAGACTAAATACTTTACTAAATAAAGTAATTTCAGTAAAATTACCCCTTGTTGTTTTTTAAAATTTTATATAATACTGCAAAGCAACATGTTAAGTTAATTTTGTCAAATAAATACTTTTTTTTTTTTTGGGTTATATCACGAAATTTATCGTTATCGTGATAATACTCTGAAATATCACGATATAATTTTTGAGCCATATTGCCCACCCCTAATTCTAACATACGTTATGTGCATGTTTTACTGCACTGAATCATTACATCAAAAATGAAATTTAACTCAAATTCTGTCTAAATAACATCACTACATTTTCATAGCTGGATCATCAGAGTGTGCAGTACTTGGTTTCAGCTGTAATAATCAAAATAAAACAATATTTGATATTCACCCTATTTTAAGTTTAATCATATAAATATTTGCTTATTTAAGCTTGTTCTATCTAGCATCCTCCACATCTGTCACACTGCCTGCTCCCAAAGGTAGGTCAGATACCCACGCTCTTGTTCTAAACTTTGAGTCAGAAATAACATCACTGGTGGCTGACCTCCCAGCACTTAGGTCAAGTGAACCTGATGTTCGAGACAGCACAGCTTCCTCCTGGTCATCATGGTTGTCCTCAGGTAGAGGCAGAAAGTTTACTGGCATTATCAGATTGCGGTGGACCACTTTTACTTGGCCTGTAGTGGGATTTTGGATCTTGAAAGTGTGGTTCTCATCATCTTTTCCAATCACCACGTACACCGTGCTATCCCAACGGTCAGCAAGCTTCATTTTTCCAGGTCCTCCTTTGTTGGTTAGCTCTGTCGTTCACTTCCACCGGTACACCACGTACTCTTCAGTTGTATAGCTCAGTGTGATGCTGGAACTGTTTTGTTGCCGTTGACTGGGCTACAGCCATAGCTTCTCTCATGTTCTTTTGCAGTGACTCAATGTAGCAATCATAGTCCACCACCTCCGGATCACTGAGCACCGAACCAAATACGACGTCCACTGGAAGATGTGGCACCCTTCCAAACATGAGCAGGAACGGAGCATATCCTGTTATCTCATGCATTGTACAATTGTAGGCAAATGTCAGAGATTTCAGGGCGTCAGGCCAACGATGTTTAGCTCTTGGTGGCAATGCTCGAATCATGTTGCCTAGAGTCCGGTTCATTCTCTCACATGAGCCATTACCCATAGGGTGATAAGGTGTAGTGTGGGACTTTTGCACGCCTGCCACATTCAGTAACTCTGCAATAAGCAAACTCTCAAAAGTGGCCCCCTGATCGGAATGTAGTCGCTTGGGAAACCCATAGATGCTGAAATAATTGTTCCACAGCTGGTGTGCGACTGCTTTAGCTGACTGATTGGGGCACAAGAAAGCGTGTGCCATCT
This sequence comes from Garcialebias charrua, assembly GCA_038048925.1. Classification (NCBI taxonomy): domain Eukaryota; kingdom Metazoa; phylum Chordata; class Actinopteri; order Cyprinodontiformes; family Rivulidae; genus Garcialebias; species Garcialebias charrua. The sequence continues at coordinate 70,312 of JBBPBX010003848.1, read as the reverse complement.
TTGTGAAGTGGTCAGTAGCTACTAGCACATCCAGTGAACTGTTTGAAGAATCCTCAGCAGTCCAGAAATCAATACTGACAAGTTCAAGAGGTTCAGAGGTCCTTATGTTTTTCAAAGGAGCTCTGGCTTCTGGCTCTGGCGACTTGCTGACAACACATCGTCTGCAGTGTTGTACATACTCAGTAACATCACGCACTAGGCCAATCCAATAAAATCTCTGTCTCGTCAAGTACAGGGTCCGTTGCTGACCCTGATGACCAGCCTCATCGTGAACACCTTGTAACACCTTCTGGCGCAGTGAGCGTGGGACCACAAAAAGGTAGGACTTTTTCTTTGTGACAGGGTTTTTAGCTACCCGTTGCAGGACTCCATCTCTCAATACAAGCTTTTCCCAGCCTTTCAAAAGCTTGAGGACTTCTGATGACTCCTTGACACGTTCCCTTCTGGAAGGTCTCCACTTTCTCTCTACAAAGAACATCACCCTACTTAGAACTGGGTCATTTCTCTGTTTCTCCTGCAACACTTCAAGTGAGAGCACCTCAGAGTTGACCTGTGGGGTTGTTAGAACAGTCTGTGAGAACTGTGGCAGGAGAAGAGCATGCGGGTACACCACAGGACCACTCTCACTGCATCCCTGGAGCACAGCAGCAACCTCCAATGATGATACTGCTCCTGTCTTAACAACTGCCACACCCTGAGATATCTGTTGGTCACACTCAGCTACTTCAGGTGGGTTAGCTGACCAACGAAACACCTCCTGGACTCCATTAGCACCAACCACTGCAGCCTCTGCCAGCAGCTTGTCATAAGGCACTCTCGTCAAACGGTGAGGCATACTAGGCTGTACGAAGGGCTCTCTGCTAAGGGCGTCAGCCACCACATTCTTTGATCCAGGAATGTACTTGATGTTGAACTGGAATGGCGCCAACTTAGCGATCCACCTCTGCTCACACGCGTCCAGCCGAGCCTTGGACAGGATGTAGGTTAGCGGATTATTGTCCGTCCACACTGTGAATTGGTGGCCTCGCAACCAATGATGGAACTTGTCACACACCGCCCATTTTAAGGCGAAGAATTCCAGTCGGTGTGCGGGATATTTAGATTGGGCATAACTTAGCGATTTACTTACAAAAGCAATCGGTCTGGCCGTTGAACCACCTGCAGGCACTTGTGACAGGACTGCACCAAGTCCGTCGGTAGAGGCATCCACAGACAGGCGAAGGGGCTCACTGAAGTTTGGGTGGGCTAACACCACACAATCTAGCAAAGCCTGCTTCAGTTGATGGAAAGCCTGCTGACAATCTGCAGTCCAATCCTTTGCACAGAGCTGTTTGCGGATTTGGCGGCGTTTTCTCCCACTTCCACGTGAACCTTTAGAGCATGAGCTTAGCCGAAACAACGGTTTGGCTATGGCAGAACACCTCTCAATAAACTGCTGGTAGTAGACTACCATGCCATGGAAGGAACAGATCTTCTTCTGGGAGGGAATAGTCGTGCCAATTTCCATAATTGCTGATCTGTTTTCTTGTTGCTGTGTTCATCTGTTACCATCTGCTCATACAGACTCATGTTTGTGCTGCTGTTTATAATGATGTTTTTCCACTACATTAGGGCTTAGTGTATTACTAGTTGATGTTTCTCTTAGTTAATTCTAGATGTTATTACTGTTTTTCTCTTGCATTTGTTGTTGGATGTAATTGGGACCCCGTGTACATAATCTCGTTTTCATCACATGTACCACATGCGGTGCAAATGACAATAAAGACTCTCTGACTCTGATAAGGTCGGACTCTGTGATGGTGGTGATAGCAGTCACTTTTTCAGGGTCAGACTGAATCCCATCTATGCTGATGATATGACAGAGGAACTTCACTGACCTCCTCAGAAAGTGACATTTTTTGGGGGCGAGCTTGAGGTTGTGGTTCTGAAGTCTCTGGAAGACCATGTACAGACGCTCCAGCGCTAGTTCTTCTGTTGGAGCAAACACCAGAGCATCATCCAGATAGCACAACAAGCTCATGAAGTTCTGGTCACCGAAGATGTTTAACATCATTCTCATGAATGTTGCTGGACTATTACAGAGTCCCTGAGGCATCCGATTATACTCATACAATCCAAACGGCAATGAAAAGGCAGTGTACTTTCAGTCAGCCTCATGCACTTCCACATTGTAATAGCCAGAGGTCAAATCCATGGTTGAGAAAAAGGCATTGCCCCCCAGGGCTGCTAGAGCATCAGCTGGATGAGGGAGTGGGTGAGCATCCTTGACAGTGCGTGCATTGATCCATCGGAAATCATTACAGATACGTAGGTCACCCGACTTCTTCCACACGATCACTAATGGAGATGCAAACTCACTGCTAGACTTTCGTATGATGTCACGCTCTTCCATCTCATCCAATGCCTCTCTCAATTTTTCATACTGGGTTGGTGGTATGCGCCTACATGGCAATCGAAATGGTTTCTCATCCATGACTCTGATGCGATGTAGGAAACCAGTGGCTTTACCACAATCCATCTTGTCCCTTGAAAAGATTGATTGGTATTGAACAATGAGCTCAGCCAGTTTAGCCTTATATTCAGGGGCAACGTCACATGACTCAATGTCCACATCCGACAGCCCCAGTCCTCTTAGCCTTGCCTGAGGGGTGTCAACTGTGCTCGATGCCACAAGGTGAGGATGATCTGGTAAAGTCGAGTCCTCTGAGACGAGGCTGTGTTTTGTACTGTTGTCCAACGGTACTTGAACTTGTTGTTGGATGTCGAGTTGGGAACCAGCAAACATCTCCACTGAATCACAAGTACTCACATCCGCCAACTTAGTATTACGTCTCAAAGTAACCAGCTTGTCTGATGGATTAATGACCTTTAATGGGAGCCACCCATCTGCTCTCAGGATTGACACCGACCTCCCCACCAAAACTGTTCTTGGTTTAGATCTTGCAGTTGTTGGCTCCACCACAACAGTACATCCAGCCAACAGACTATTCACCTGTGGCAACTTGCCCCAAATCAGATGCTCTGTCATGGGTTCTAGAGTAACAGCTCGCTTGATTTTGATAGTTCCAACTGCATAATGGACGTCTGAATCGGCAGCTTCCACCCTTGCCAACAAATGTAGCAGTTTCTGCTCTGCATCACTACTGTCACAGAGTGCTGTGGGGCCTTGGTCCTGGATGTCTTGCTTCAGCTTAAACCTGTTAATAATGTATTTCAACAGGTTACTGCCAACAATCAGTTCTTCATTCTGGTTCTCAACAATCAATGTTGGGACAATCACTTTGCAGTCATAAAGATCCATCTCCAGATCGCACATGCCAGAAGTGTAAGGTTCTGGACCTCCCACACCCAATCAATCACAGTGGCTGTTGGTTCAAGGGCAGAGCTCCTTAAAACATCCCGCTGTAACAGCTGAGGTATTACGTTAGAGCTCAGTGTACATGCCATCGACTCGCTATCCAGCAAGGCTCTGACCGTAACCACTCCTCCCAGTGTCACATTTTCATAAAACAAGTTGTCATGCTGTTTGAGTCTCTGAATGTTTTGGAATATCGGTGTATATCCCATTTCTCTCACTTCACATGCACTTTGACATATAGACTCCATGTCATCGTCAACATTTGCAACAGGGGGATCACTTTTAGGCCCAACACTTGTCCCCACCACATGCAGGCCAGTCAGTTTTCCTGAGGCTGCACCACCTGCTTATCGCTCCCAGGCTTCCTCACCACAGTCCCTGGACACTCTGCTCGGATGTGGTCAGGTGCAAAACAGCTGAAGCACAGATGGTTGGACCTGCAGTGGTACTGAGTAGTGTGTCCACCATCGCTGCACACAGCACAAGGTAAGGCAGGCTTTACTTTCGTCGGCTGGTCCCTCTGGGTGTGTACATTGAACCTACTTTGAAACTTGTGCTGTTGTGGCTGTTGCTCCAGCACACTTTCGAGTAGAGCGATGACCCGGTCCAGGCGGTCTGGCGAGTTCTCAGCTGTCTTCCCATTAGGTGGCGCAATAGCAGCAGTTGGAGGTAGTACTTCAGTACTGAGTGTCGCACTCTGCACAGACGAGGTGACTTCCTGGTGCTGGGAAGACAGGATGCTTGACATTCTGTGTTTGGTTAGTCGCTTGCGATTTCTGCAATTCTCAACAAGCTTCTCGTGAATTTCAGCCACTGTCCAATCTTTCAGCTGCTTACATTTGAATATGAGCGACAGTTCAGGATCAGGGCAGTTCTGGATAAACATGGCAGCTAGATCACCAGACAGAGAGTCAAAAGCCTTATTTTGTCTCTTTAAAGAGTCCTCTGTCATGTCCAAAGCTTTGTTAAGTCTCAGCCAATAGTCAAAGGGATGTTCGTCAGGGTGGGGCACCGTAGCATAAAAGTCTGCTAAGGGCAAGCTAGAGGACATAGTATCACTGAAGTGCTGCTTCAGTATCTCAAAAATGGGCTCAGGTCCTGTAGTCAGATTTAAAACTGGCTTACTGCGTATGCCAACTTTAACTACTTCATGTGCCCTCCCCACCAGCTTAGACATCACCTCATCAGCCTGTTCAGCCACAGGGATGTCTTTCTTTCTCATATAAGTTAACATCATAACCTCCCACTCTTGGACTGAACATGAATCATGATCCCCTTTAAAACTCACAGGTTCTTTCACATCAGGGCGAACAATGACATTTAACATGGTAGACTCGTTAGCTGTAGCTCCAACCACCCCTGGACCCACTGTATTACTCAAACGGGTCTCAATGCAAGCTGCAATACTTTCACCTATTGAAACTCCAATTCGTGAAGCTATGTCACTCAAAAGTCTACCATCAACTTCACACTGTGGAGCATTAACAGTGTTGTTAACTTTTTCACCCACATAAACAAAATTTGATTTTGGTGTGGATGCTTCTGGGGTATTCAAATACAAACCCCTACCTCTGGCAACTGCAGGCATAGGAGTAAACATTTCAAACCCCCTCCCCCTACCAAAATAATTATTGCTTGCCATAACTCAGCCCTTAATGATCAAAAGCAAAAATAATAATAATTCAGTTATTATTATTATTTTTATGTTATTATTATTATAATTATTATTGTTATTATTATTGTTATTATTAAATTTATCACTTACAAATTAAACACAAGCGAAAGTACACCTTCAACAAATCAACAAGAAAAACCTGACTGAAAAAGCTGTAAAAACATTCAAACTTATTTTGTTTCAAAGTGCCCTTCCTTCACAGAGAGAGCAAAGAGAGAGAGAAAAAGACCTCCTGTAATAATCATAGCGCAACCACACATTAGCGCTGTATAATCAACACAAAACGGTTAAAATGAATAAAAAAATAGCTCCACACTTTTCAAACTGACCACTGCTCCACTACCGGAGAGGCGAAGAGTCCACACGGGGTTGCGGCACCGGGTCTGATAAACGGGACCGATGCGCGCACAGCCCACCAACTGTCGAGGCTCCGGGGTGTAGACGCAGCCCGCATTCCAGAAAATAGACGTAGCCACCCGCGCTCGCGTAGTTGAAGAACTGGTCGCAGGCACCAATGTAACCTCATCAAACGGTGAATTCATTCAGAATAATTCATGTCTGCGTTGTGCGATTAAGGACCAGGAGACAGGATGAGGTGAAACGTTGTTTATCTGTACAGAACAGAATATGGACTGGTCAGAAATCAGGTTCATCACAGCGGGTACAGCACCTCGCGCCCATCTCTTATGAACTGGCCAACCGCCGTATTTACTACATTAATATTAAACAGAAATACAAATAAATAAAATAATGTGTACCTGTACAGAACAGAATATGGACTGGTCAGAAATCAGGTTCATCACAGCGGGTACATCACCTTATGAGGAACAACATTTCATGTCAGCATCAAGCTAACATAATATTTTACTGGAGCGTTGAACTCCGTGAACCTACCTCGCGCCCATCTCTTATGGTACATCCAGACCGAACGCGATTTCAACTGCAGGAACGTCCAGTTTACATGCAAAGTCAATGGGGGACGCACCTCCATGCGCCTCCTGGCGTCTTGCGTCACGTCGCGTGCGTGTTGAGCGTGCTGGAGAGCGATTTCCGTGCACGTGAACCCGCGTCAACCTCCAAAGCACGCCTCCAACATGCTGAAGATTTCGCCGTTCAAACTTTCAAACGCCGCTCAAACTCTACCCGATTGGTTGGTGTGTCAACCAATCAGGGAGAGTCGGGGGAGAAGAGAGGGGGTCAGGGGGAGAGTCCCTATGTGACGCGGAAACCAGTGACGCGGAAACCATTGCGCATGTGACGTATTGTTTGTGGAACACAGAAAAAACCCGCGGAGTCATGGAATATGGAAGAGAAACTCATTGTAGCTGTGTGTTCGCGACAATTCCTTCACGACCAGTCAAGTCTGCTCCACAGAGACAGAAATAAAGAGCTCCTCGCCTCGCGGAGTGCATTGACGACTCGGTACACCGGTAAGCTCCTCCCACACACCCCGCAGCAGCAGGGTTGCCAGATAAACATGAATTTTATTTATTTATTTTATTTTTTTACCCCTTTTCAGTGCAAATGGGCGGCCATGGTGTAGTGGTAATGGCAGTTGTCCCCTGATCGGAAGGTTGGCGGTTCGAATCCCGGTTCCCCACACCATGTGTCGTTGTGTCCTTGGGCAAGACACTTAACCCCGAGTTGCTCCCGGTAGGACTAGAAAGCACCTTGCATGGTAGTCTGCTGCTACCGGTGTATGAATGTGTGTAGCATTCAATGTGTGTAGCACTTTGAGATTTTCACTAATGAAAAGTGTGTTATAAATTGAATTCATTATTATTATTACAAATGTTCACTAAACTCAACACACTATTAATCTTATCAGATCCTCACGCAGCAAATATGACAGTTTGGGTAAAAAAATAAAAAATAAGCAACAGTACTAGATGATTCATTAATTCTTATCTGGCAACCTTGCGCAGCAGTTTTCGCAGCAATTTCGCTTCTGGCTTTTTGGTCTGGACACAAAGTGCGTCCACTTGCGTGCGTGAGGAGCTTTTTGGAGGTTGAAAATCGGTTCGGTGTGAATCCACCATTATGAACTGGCAACGAGATGTCTGCGTTCACAATATTTATTACCACCAATCACCCAGAGGGGGTGCTGTTTCACCCATTACACATGCACCCAAACTTGGAAGTACAGGTAATGACAAGTTCTATTGAATAATGACAAGTGGAATTCTATTGAATATAAACTGTTACATATGGAACAATCATTACATTATACAAATATATACAAAGCTTTGTCATTCAAAAACTATTTTATTTCATACAGTAATGTACCGGTAATTGATTTTGTTATTTTTATTCTTAAGTAATTTACATGAGATTTCCATGTCAGCATCTCCTCAATAACAACACCCAAAAGTTTTATTTAATTAACTATGAATTTCAATGCTGTGAATTTTAAAGATGTTTAAAGTTAAAACTATTAATATTGACACCGTTGAAAATTTTATGGCAAGAAAGTTCATGCTCAATAATCCAGTTATCAAAGCCAATAATTCTCAGTTGGGTCATCTGAACAGTTTCTTTTTTTATAGAAACTGGATGGAGGATGTAGGGTGAAACGTTTCTAAAAAAAAGAAACTGTCCAGATGACCCAACCGAGAATTATTGGCTTTGGTACCTGGATTATTGAGCATTAACTTTCTTGCCTTGAACCACTTTGGCTGTGACTGCCTGCCTGGGAGGAGTAGACGAGGGACAGGACGGCCCCCAGAAACCATCTTTGCTCCAGCAAACTGGTTGGTCCACTTAAGGCAGCGTTTCTCAAATAGTGGGGCGCGCCCCCCTGGGGGGGCGCAGTGCGATGCCAGGGGGGGCCCGGGCTCTTGTGACCCAGTTTTGAATTTTCTTATTGCGCCGCGGAACTAAAATACCTAGGTGTGTTTCCGCACGGCGCTATTATCTGTAGCACGCGTAGCATTAGCTTCTCGCCATAGACTGATTGGGAAAGTTATGGCTTCCTTGTTTAAAAAGACGAGCGCCAGTTTCATGGAGCTGTTGTTTCATGGAGATTGGTGCGAACGTGCAGAGGAGCGGAGCGCTCCGCCACGAGAGAACAATCTGCAGCTGCAGCACGTTTTTTTTCTCAACACGTCACGTTAACGGACTTGAAACAACTTCATCCCAATGTGAACGTCTCTTCTAAAAGCAAGAAAAGCAGCTTGTTGCTAACAGCAGCATTTAAACTTCCATGAGGTAAATCAGAACGGTCCAGATCACAGTCGCAGCTGTAGAAGTTTTAAAGCTCTGGGTTGATGTGCAGGCTTTAAAGTTCGTGAGCTCCGCCACAACATCCATCATGTCAACACTTCAGACTGTTTTGAAGCTCCGCTCCAGAACTGAAAGTAACAAAGTTCATCACTTTATGAAAAAAATAAAACTGATGTCAACAAGCCCTGGAGCTCTGATGATGATGATGACCGAGCGATTTAACCGCCTCATAACAAACGTTCAAGAAGAGGTATTGCTGTTTTATTAATATTATAATCTATATAACTTTTTAATTTAAAATTATAATCTTATTAACTCTTTCTTTTTTACCTCTTTGTGTTCTTCAGGGAAATCCACCACATCACCTCCAGTAGAAGTGTGTGACTGAACTCTGAACTTTTCCAGGGACACCCTGATGCATGCTCAATAATCCAGGTAGAAAAATCTAAAAAAAGCTAAGTCTGGTCCTATTCCAGGGTCCCACCTGGGGGAGCAGGTCCAAGAAGAAGTTTTAAGTACTGAGGACAAATTGCACTACTTTTACACAACTTTTTATATCTACACTACTGCTGATATATATATTCTTTTTACTAGCCTTATTGCATATCCCACTTTACCTCTGCACACCTGCTTCTGCAGGACTTGGTGGCTGCAGAAGATGTCATGCAATCATGTGGATCATCTGTTCTGGAATAGGCACATCTAAAACATTCAGAGCAGGGAGGCCTGAGGACTTGAATTGAGAATCACAATTTTATATACAAATTATACTACAGTGGACGTATAATAAACCTTTTTCTTTTTAACCCTCTTTTGGTATGTGCGAGGTTATTACAGCCACCGTATTTATAGTCGCAGCGGAGAGTAGGGGGGCGCGGACCAGATTCTTCTTCCTGGGGGGGGGCTTAACAGAAAATAATTGAGAAGCACTGACTTAAGGTGTTTACTGCTATAAAACATAAAGTAATTAGTAAACACTTTAAAATGAATACAGGCTGCCAACACCTGTTCTGTGACACCTGCTGCGTTTGGCGGCTGTCATTTTTTGGAGGGGCTGGTGTCCTAATGGTTGGATGTCCTGATTTTCTGCTGTGGAGACGCGGGTTCTGATGGTCTGCGGCGTCGGATCTGTGGACGGAGGCTGTGTTTGGCGACTGCCGTGTGAGGAGACATCAACGCTGATTTTTGGATCACAGCTGTTCAGCTGTGGGGCGGCTGTTTGCTTGAGGCGGAGTGCTGAGAAGCCGAGTCGGTTGAGGTGGAGGTCTGGACCTGCTCAGCTGAGGACGTGTGCTTCTCCTGGTTGCAGCAGGTTGGATTTAACTGCTTTTTGAGAAGAAAGCTGGCATAGTTGACACGGCCTCGCCACTATAAACTCAGCGCCCTAAATTGAAAAGGTAAAGTGCATAATGGCAGGAAAATCCAGATCTAAACAACAAGATCTGCTTGATCAAAGCCCCGATGACATTGATGAAATAAAACAATCTCTTAACTTCATGAGTTCAGAACTAACTAAGGTAACATCTCAACAAGAACTCTTAATGAGTCTGAGGAGATCAAACAACTAAAAATTCAATCAAACTACAAAGACAAAAAATCGCTAACTTGAACAAAAAGTGGATGATCTTGAACAAAATTCAAGATTGAACAATCTTGTGATAACTGGCATGGAAATTAAAAATCGGAAATATTCAAAAGTGGTTTCAAATGAAGGAATAACTGAGGACTCAACACCACAGGAACTGAGGACCAAGATCAAGTTGTGACTTTTTTGCAGGATAGGGATGTTGAAATCCATCATGAAGACATTTCTATATGCCACACCTTGCCCAGCAAGACTGAGAACTTCAAACCGGTAGTTGTGGTCAAGTTTATCAGTAGAAAAGTTAGGAATAAGGTAATCATGCAGGCAAAAAAATTAAAGGGAACAAGAGTTTTCATAAATGAAAATATAACAAAGAGAAATGGGACAATTGCACATGAAGCACAGTTGTTAAAAAGGCAAAAAAATTAGTATCAACATGGACGAGAAATGGAAAAATCTGGATTAAAGTAAAGGAAACATCACAAGCTAAAATAATTAAAGACTTAAAGGACTTGGACAATTTGAGATGAACATAGGAGCCGACAAACCATGACTGCAAACATTTCTCACTACTATCTACAAAAAAAAAAGGTCTGCTGATCAAACACACTAAATCCTTATGATGTACAATGAATCAGAATCAAAAATCTATAATGTTGAAGAGGTGATTGATGAAAACTTTCAGCCATAAAATATAGTAAATATTATAATGAAAAACAATTTAATGATATAAACACGACTGATGGAAATCTTTCTATTGTTCATTTGAATTGCAGAAGCATTAATGCAAATATATCTAAATTAACAGATTATCTAAAAAATTTAAATAAAACATTTACAATAATAGCATTATCAGAAACATGGTTAAATGATGAAAATATGAATAATGTAAATATCAAAGGTTATGAATTATATCACATAAACAGAAAAACAAAGAGGTGGAGGAGTAGTTATATTAATTAAAAATTAAATAAAATGCAAATTCATTAGTGAAATGTCAATGACTGTAGATAATTTAATGCAAATGATATCAATAGAAATAATAAATAAGAATGGTAAAAACCTCATAATAAGTTGTGTATATCGATCGCCAGGATCTAATATAGAAGTATTCATGGATAAAATTATGGAGTTACTAGTAAAGACGAGAAACAAAGGAGTTTTTTGGTGTGGTGACTTCAATATTGATCTAGGAAATGAGACTGATTCAAATAACATACGGTAAGTATATGCATAAATTCAATGTATTGTATCAATTTATTTCCGCTGATAACAAACCCGACAAGAATTACAACACATAGTTCTACAATAATTGATAATATTTTTACCAATATAATAGATGATAAAGTATTGAGTGGTATTTTAATGACTGATCTAAGTGATCATTTACCAGTTTTTACAATTTACAATAAAGATGATATAATTATAAAAACAACTATAGAGAAGAAAACAATAATAAACACATCAAGTAAAGCTGACTAAAAAATGATCTGCAAAAACAAAATTGGAGTGGTGTGTATGTTGAAGATGTGAACAAAGCATATGATGAGTTCATGAACATTTTAAATGTTTTGTATAAGAAAAATTGTGTGCAAAAAATTATGCTAAAAAAGGTACTGTTGATCAACCATGGATGACAACAGGATTGAGAAATGCATGCAAAAAAAAGAATTATTTGTATTCTTCCATCCATCCATCCATCCATTGTCTTCCGCCGCTTATCCCGGGTCGGGTCGTGGGCTTAGCAGCCTAAGTAAGGAGGCCCAGACTTCCCTCTCCCCAGCCACTTGGAGCAGCTCCTCCGGGGGAATCCCAAGGCGTTCCCAGGCCAGCCGAGAAACATAGTCCCTCCAGCGTGTCCTGGGTCTTCCTCTGGGTCTCCTCCCGGTGGGACATGCCCGGAACACCTCACCAGGGAGGCGTCCAGGAGGCATCCTAACCAGATGCCCGAGCCACCTCAACTGGCTCCTCTCGATGTGGAGAAGCAGCGGCTCTACTCCGAGTCCCTCCCGGATGACTGAGCTTCTCACCCTATCTCTAAGGGAGAGTCCAGACACCCTGCGGAGAAAACTCATTTCAGCCGCTTGTATCCGAGATCTCGTTCTTTCGGTCACAACCCAAAGCTCATGACCATAGATGAGGGTGGGAACGTAGATCGATCGGTAAATTGAGAGCTTTGCCTTTGTATTTGTATTTTTGTTTTTTGAAATATAGAACTCATGAGGCTGAAAACAAATATAAAAAGTACAAAAATAAACTGGTTGGTATTATAAGGAAGCAAAAGAGGGAATATTACAATGAACTACTAAAGAAAACAAATGGTGAAATGAAAGCAACATGGAGAGTTATAAATAGTGTTCTAAATAAACACAAAAATAAAACTAGCCATCACGGCGTTTTGTGAAAAGTGGTGATGAAATACATGATGACAATGAAATTGTTAATTAATTTAACAACTATTTTGTGAATGTGGGATCAAACCTTGCAAAAAGCATCCAAAAGTTGATAAAAACGTGAGCTACTTAATTAAAAGTCATAAAAATACTGTTTCTACATGAAATTGATAAAGATGAAATACTGAAGGTAACAAAACAATTTGCTGATAAAAGATCTAAGGACTGGTATGATATGGACATGTTGGTTGTAAAAGACATAATGTATCATGTAATTGAACCGTTTACATATACGGTATATGTAATTTGTCTTTTTCAACTGGTATTTTCCCTGACAATATGAAAGTAGCTAAGGTTGTCCCTATTTTTAAAAATTGAGATAAATCTCTATTCAATAGTTGTAGACCAATATCTTTATTACCACAATTCTCAAAAATTATTGAAAAATTATTCATGATCAGATTAGACAAATTTTTCGACGATCATAACATTCTAAGTGACAGTCAATATGATTTTAGATCAAAAACTTCTAATTTCATGGCTCATATGGACTTGACTGAACAAATTTCCACAGCTGTTGATCAAAAACAACATTGTGTAAATTGGTTTGTTGATTTAAAAAAAAGCTTTTGACACAGTTGATCACACTATTCTCCTTGAGAAGTTGAACAAATATGGTATTGGAGGACAGGCTTTGCAGTGGTTATCTAGCTACTTGGAGAACAGAATTTTATTTTGTACAAATAGACAATACACGATCAAACCTTTGCAAAATTACTTGTGGAGTCCCACAAGGCTCAATAATTGGACCTAAGCTTTTTATTTTGTATATAAATGATCTGGTGAAGGTGTCTGCATATCTGCGGTGTGTTCTTTTTGCTGATGATACCACCTTCTTTTGTTTTGGTAGTGATTTGAAGCAAATGATTGACTTGCTAAAAAATGAGATTGTTAAATTACAAACTTGGTTTGGATTAAACAAGTTATCATTAAACTTAGACAAAACTAATTATATGTTATTTAGTAATAAAAAACTGATAATTTTTCTATCATAATTGATGGTGTCGAGCTACGTACAGTAGATTAGGTGAAATTCTTGGGTGTGGTTATTGATGACAAGATGTCATGGAAACCGCATATCAATTCTGTTAAAATTAAGTTATCTAAATCTATTGCTGTGTTGTATAAACCAAAGGACTTGTTGAATGATAGGGCTCTTTATTTTCTGTATAATTCAATCTTTGTTCCACATTTAATTTACTGTCTGGAGGTTTGGGGAAAAGCTAATTAATTGCAATGGTTACTTCGTGTTGGGTCAGTGGGTGTTCCAGTTGGGTAGACGTTTGGGCAACGCGCAGGTTTCACTTAATCCAAAAAAAGTAAACGTGAAGGATTTATCTCATCGGAGAAGCTCACAGCAGCCCCATCTCTGCTCGTATCTGCTCTGAAGACGTCGTGCTTTTGGCCGGTAAACAAAATATTCTACATAAATCATTTTGTGAAACAATGTCAGAGTACAACTGTCTGTGTGTTGGAGCTGTTTTTTTTTTCATGATTTAGCACCGTCTATGGCTGTGGTTAGCTGTGGTTAGCTTAGCATGTCGCGTTAGCTATCTTCCAACACGGTAACACTTAAAGTGCTGGTCCTGGTCCGGGTTGAGCCTGGACTGTTTGTTGGCTGTGTGTTATTTTAGTTGAACCTTTATTTAGCTGGTTAGATATGATTGAGACAGTTTACACATCTTTTTTGGATTTAAAGCTGTGAAGCTCCTCGGTGTGCGCTCCTCGTAGTAATTAAATAATTAATGATATCTGATGGGTTTTCAGATCAAACCCTGCAGCAACTTTTACTAAAAGGAATCACACAATTGACAACAGTTAGCATTTCATTTTCATCTTTGCAAAGAGGGGGAAACGTCTCCTAAAAAGTCGGAGGACGAGTCCCGCTTAGCAATGATCGTTTCAGCCTTTTATTCATTTCGGTGGGTAGCAGTTTACAAGAAATACAGGTTTAAACAACTTTCACACAATGGCTCTTGGTCAGTTTTGGCCAAACTCAGGACCAACAAGTTCTGAACAAAGGAAACATTCTTTGGTACTTCTGTCATTTCAGTAAACAGCATTGTTGTGTAAGACAACTATTTCTCAGGGAGTGACTAGATGTTTCATGTTATGATGTTATAAGTTTTAGATGATAATCATAAAAATACTCTAACATATATCGGCCCTTTTTATCATTTAGAACTGTTTAACATCATGCAGATGATTGGTCCGAAAAAAACCTCTGGGTCTAAACTTAGTAGGAAAAACGCAACCAATGCAAATGGGCCCTCACCATATTTGCAGCCTTTACAACAAATCAGGCTCATCTGAAAAAAATTGTTTTTGTGGGTAGTAGAGTAAAAACTTAAAGAAGTTTTAACACTAATATATCTAAAAAAGCTAAGTCTGGTCCTCTGGACATTCAAAAAACAAAAAAACAAAACAAAGCAAAAAATTGTAGAAACGTTTCGTCTTTCGTCCGAAAGACTTCCTCAGTCTGAGGTGCTGGGTTCAGCTCAGTCTTATAAATAGCACCCTCTCACAGTGTTACACAACCAGTTGGCTGATGACAGCCTGAAACCAGCTGCTCACATGATCAAGGAGGACCATCAGCCTAACAATGGATCGTTAGCACCCTGATGGTTGTTTGCTATTCACAGAGGGCTGAGTGATACCAGCAATCACAGCATTGTAGGAGGGGGACAGTTGAACTCGGAGGCCTCCACCCCTGTTTAATGATGGGCGGTTTCTTTTCACAAAGATGGCCTCCTTTACTCCTCTCTCAAACCATCGTTCCTCTCTATCAAGGATGTGAACATCTTCATCCCTGAAAGAGTGACCGCTGGCCTGGAGATGAGTGTAGACTGCAGAGTCCTGACCTGATGATGTTGATCTTCTGTGCTGGGCCATCCTTTTGGCCAGTGGCTGTTTAGTTTCCCCGATATAAGACTGATCACAGCCCTCCTGACACTGAACAGCATACACAATGTTACTCTGTTTTTGCCGGGGGACTGGATCTTTGGGATGAACCAGTTTTTGCCGTAATGTATTTTGAGGTTTAAAAGCCACTGGGACGTTGTGTTTAGAAAATAAACGTCTCAATGTCTCTGAAACCCCTGCAACATATGGAATGGCCACTGGTCTGGGTCTGGGTTCCTTCTTTTCACCTGATGGCTGGCTGGAGTCCTGTTTGGGTTTCTTCTCTGCTTTCAGGAAGGCCCAGTTAGGATATCCACATTTCTCTAGAGCCTGTTTTGTGTGTGATTTCTCCTTCTGTCTGGCTCCTGCGTTAGTGGGGACGCTGTCTGCTCTGTGGTACAGAGTCCTGATGACTCCTAACTTGTGCTCCAGAGGGTGATGGGAGTCAAACTGTAAATACTGGTCTGTGTGGGTGGGTTTGCGGTACACCTCAGTTTGCAAATTTCCTCTATCAGAAACTGAGACCTCACAGTCCAAGAAAGTTTTTTTGTTTTTTGAATGTCCAGAGGACCAGACTTAGCTTTTTTAGATTTTTCTACCTGGATTATTGAGCATGCATCAGGGAACACTAATATAGTTAGAAACAAAGCAGTTTGAACTAAAAAATAAACTTAAAGAAATCTAAAATAAAATAAAAATAGAACTTAAAAGAAATTTTAAACTACAGGTAAATAATTTTAAAAGTAAAGGTAAATTCTTGCACTAAAAAACTTTCTTAAAATGTGGAAAATCAATTATTGAAACACACAGCAAGGAAAAAGCTCTTTTGTGAGCTAGGTCTTTTATAGACCAAAAACAGAAACCATAATAGCTAAATTTGTTCTGCATTTTCTCTCGGCAAGTTGGCATGATCAGGACATCGCATTTGATGCAGAGAAAGCATGTTTGTCGGCAGAAATCCTGTTGTTCCATCTCAGTCTGGCTCTGTATCACTCTGTCACCCAGACAAGTGAGCGGCCCACGGAAGATTCTGGAATCCTGTTGCCCCATCTCAGGTATCATCCTGCCCCGAGATGGTCTTTAGCCAGCGTTTCGACTCTCAGTGCTTCCAGCAGGGGTCCCCGACAAAACCAGTCTCCTGGGTGGGGCCAAACTCCCTCAGCATGTCCTGAGCAGAATCAAAATTAGTACAAATACACAAATAATGTTTACATATTTTTTAATTCCCACACCCGTATTAGTAAAGTGTTAGTTTTTTAGTATTAGTTTTAGACAAATCACCTCAACAATAGAACATTTTCCCAAAAACTTATGCCATTACTCAGTTTAGTTTCTGAGTTCAAAACAGGGTCGTCAGGGATCCCGGCATAGACAATTAATTAATTTTTGCTTACCTCATGGAGTCTGTGGAAGGAACTTCATTGACGCATGAGCAAAACATATAATTCAAATGATCACCTTACCCATAGAAATACAATGAAACATTAAAATGTTTCCAAGTCATAACAAATACAGAACTACCAACGTCTCCAAACTAACCCTGATCAAATCCACCTTAGGGACCTGTGGTTTGATCCATTGTCTAGTTAAAATCTTCGTCTAGTTAGTTTTTCGGGGCGTCCCCCTAGGTTTCTTGGATCTGTGCACATTTCGACAGGGGAAAGAGAAAATGTTTTGGTTAGATATATACAAAAGCAATGTCGTTTGTATAGGTGTCAGTGTAGTTATCAATCATCTTTTAAATTATCTTTTAAATGCTATAAATGTCGTTCGTTTTTATTTATTTATTATTTTTTATTTATTTATTTTTTATTTATTATCTTTTAAACTGTATAAATGTCATCTTTTACAATCCCTCCTTTTAAACAGTTTAAATATAAACCTAGAACTTAGAATCATAAAACTAAATTCCATTCCATTCTATATCATTTTAATCTAAACAATCAACAATTACATAAATTTAAATTCCTTTTAAACCATCAAACAAACTGCAGTTATCTCAGTTAGGGATGCACCGATCCACATTTCTCACTTCCGATCCGATACCGATACTTAAGAACTTGGTATCTACCGATACCGATACTTTCCCGATCCGATACTGTTCAGGTATGTGAATCTGTATAATGAAATTTTTGTGCTGAGACTATAAAGTTATGTGTATTTTGGAATGTTTTCTATACTATAAAGACTATACTGTTAAAGTTTGTGAGTTTCCTGTTGTAAGGCTCAAGAGTGTCTTCATTGGTTTTAACTCACACAATGTTAAGACGGTAGTCACAGAATATGATGGAACACAAGTGCTCTTTGAAGCTGGATCGGAAATATCGGCAGGCTGGATCCGATATCCGATACTTAAATTATGCTGGTATCGGATACTGATACCGATACTGGATCGGATCTGCCCCATCCCTAATCTCAGTTCAAGAGTAAAAACGGACAGATGTTTTTATACTAAATCAAACATGTAGGAAGCTCTTCCTGTACAGGTCTCTTTTGCAAGTGAGTCCCTACTCACTGACCTGTAAAAACAAAAAATATGAAATATTAAAATTTCTACGTTTAAGAAATTTGAAATAGTTTTCATCTCAAAGCAAGCAGACTGCTAAAACTCATGATATCAACCTATGTGTCATTTCCTTGTATGTCTGAAAAATGAGTCTATGTGCGTGCTTATTCATGTAACAGCAAAATGCAACTTTGACCCCTGAAAACTGGTTATTGCATCACCATCATATATATATCACATGCAAAACTGATATTTCGTCTGGGCTCCAGTATTCATTCATCTGGGCTCCAGTTTTCATTCAGTGACTTCTGACAGCTTTGACCACCACTGTAGCTTGACCAGCACCGCTCCTTTTTGCCTGGGTACACTGTATGCTCAAGAGTTCAAAAGTTCATGAGTTCATTCAAAAGTTCAAGATTTCATGAGTTCATCTGTTGTGCAGCATCAATTCATACATGACTTGTCTGGAAGTGTTTGTTGTCCACTGGACAAGGTTTCACATAGCTCAGCTTGACCCCTCAGCTTGTGTTCAGCTATGCAAGGCACTTTTTAGTCCAGGCTCCACTTGAGGAAGTGTAGTTCTTTCAGGTGTTTTTCATAAAAGTCACACTTGATAGTAGACTTGTATCAATTTATACATGTGAATATCTTATTTGGTTATCAAAACCAGAGGTTCAGGACGTAAAAACCACAATGCTGTTTGTGTGTGTGTGTGTATCTGTTCTGATCACATCATGACACCTGTTTTTCAATCTAAATGGAGAATCACTTTTCTGATTCAAAACCCTATTAAATACAATTATCAAAATCAATTATCTTTTAGCCAATCACATCTGTCAGCATTTACCCCTCAAACGAGCCATCCTGTTTGTACAAAAAGGGATTTCAAACCACTCTACAAAGTAAAAACACTCAATTTCAAAAATAAAAATATTAATTTAACTTGAATCAAAACTCAAAACCAATTTCCTATATACATTCATACATCCTTAAATTCATAAATCCTAATAGTTCACCACTATGCTTGTCATGCATAACCCAAAACAATATCTATTTAATTAAATTCAATCAATAATGGCACTAAATTACCACTGAAGTCCTCTTCAGGCACTTCACAAAGTACACAAACGTCAACTTAGTATTAATTTCAAAATGGTTTTCCTTCTTAAAGACAGGTGGGGTCAACTAATTCTGAAATCTGATCAAGTCACTGACCGTGTTTGCATCTATTTTCAATTCAAACAATGTGAATCAGAAGTGTCTCCCTCAACTGGCCCGAAACGCATCTACCAGGCCACGCAAAGCGGCATTACGTCAGACGTCAGCGTCATTACGTCAGACGTCAGCGTTACGCATGTCTACAGTAAACAGGAAGTAGCTGTTGAAAACAGGACCCGACCACACATCTCGGCAAAATGTAGAGACTATTTCAGGTACGTGTTGCTATCGGACGAGTTGTATTTATTCTGTCATGCCAACTAGTTTTAGCGATGTTACATGTTGTCCGGAGACGAAGTCACGTGACGCGAATGTTTGCTACGGCAGAACCGAGTCGGCAAATCTGTTTTCATCTCTCGTTTTGTGCGTCGTGTTACATGCCCCAGGCATATAATTTATTTTAGTCAGAACGTAAAAATTGATTAAATTTTAGGAACCTAATTGATTGCAGCTGGTGCTCATTAGCTGTAGGTGGAGGTAGTTGCTCTCTCTCTCCCTATATTAGGTCCAAGCCACAGAGCAAAAGGAGTTCCAAGTGAGAGTGGCAGCAAGCAGAGATCAAGAAGAGGTCTGAGCTGATCCAGGAGAAGCAGCTGATGCAGAACCAGCAGACCTGATGAAGCAGCAGCAGCAAAAGCAGCAGCAGTGTGAAGAGGAGCCATGAAGCCATCTGTTTGATGAGCCGTTTGAAGCCATTTGAGGTGGCCGTTTGATGAGCTGTTTGGAGCCATTTGAGGTGGCCGTTTGGAGCCTTTTGAGGAGGCCGTTTGATGAGCCGTTTGGAGCCATTTGAGGTGGCCGTTTGGAGCCTTTTGAGGAGGCCGTTTGATGAGCTGTGTAAAGAAGTCCGTATGAAGAAGCAGATGTCGTGAGATGAGCAGAAGTGCTGTCATTTGGAGCTGGCGTGAGACCTGCTGCTGTGCATTTGAAGAAGAAGCTGAAACTTTCCGTTGAGACCTGCTGCTGCATGTGTGAAGAAAAGGAAGCTGATTCCTTCCGTTGTGAAGACCTGCTGCTGTCGTAAGAAGCTGAGGAGTGACCTGCTGATGCATGTGCATTTGAAGAGGAAGCTGAAACCTTCCGTTGTGACCGGCTGCTGTGTTTTGAGAGGAGGAGGCTGAATCCCTCTGAGGCAGAATCCCTTTGTCGTGGAGACCTGCGGTCGTGAGGAGCTGGGTGCTGAAGACCAGGAGCCGTGAGTGTCCTGCTGGACTTTGAGTTTTTTTTATTAATCATCCAGCTGTTTTTTGAGAAGTGCAACATTTTTCTTTAATCACCTTTTTTTTAGGACACAGACTCGGAGAGCCTAAAATAAACTATTTTTTATTAAACATCCTTTCTGTGTTGTGTCCTTTTGTGCTACGTGCCTTCGAGTCGTAACATATAATGGGCCCTTGTCCGGGATTTGACTAATTGACTAATGAGCTATTTTTTTTTCTCCCCTAATTTTTGATAAAGTATAATGGACGCCTCATCCAGGATTTGAACGAGAACGAGATTTGAATGAGACAAGCTATTTTTTCCCCTCATTTTTTGTTAAATTCTAATGGGAGCTCGTCACGTGTGCTAATTTTGGAGCTGTTTTTTTGCATTTTTGGGCTGACTTGGTGGGGTGAATTGTGTGTTCACTGTCAGCTGGCTCTTTGTGAAATGTTCAGGAGCAGCTCGGACGTTTGTTTTGAGTAGTTATGTAACAGCTGTTTAAAACGGTTTTTTTTTCCTTACAAAAATGGAGTTGGATGATGAGTTAAACCGTATGAATGATGAGATAAACCGTATGAATGAATGTCTGAGGGAGACGAAGATTAAGTTTGAGCAACGAAGATTAGAATGTCAAAATGAGGTTTATCAGAGAGAGTTAGAGCTTGGTGTTGAACATGTCCCGTTGTGTGAGGTGAGGTTTCGTCCACTGTGGGGTTCACTAACGTGGAGCCCTGGAGAAGCTGAGTTGGGACTTTGCTCTAGTTTTTTTGTTGCTGAGAACACTGAACCTAAACTTGAGAACCCTAAACATGCAAACCCTAAACCTAAACTTGAGAAACCTGAACTTGAGAAAAGTGAAAAACTTGAGAAAAGTGAAAAACTTGAGAAAAGTGAAAAACTTGAGAATGACTTGTCTGTAGATTTGGTGTTGGTCACTCCAGAGGTGTCGCCACTAGTGGAAGTGCAGTGCAAAAATGATGATGATGACATTGATCTGAGTGACTGTTTTTTGCTTTTTTCTGAATTAGAAGACGTCCCAGTGAGCATTGTTTCAGAGGAGCCAAGCCTGACTGTCCATCCTGCTCCTCTGGTTACCTTTTCATCCTGTTCACAGGAGGTTGTGAGTGTGCTGCTGGACGTCATGGAACCTTTAGCTGAATCAGCAGCAGAGAGTGATAGTTTGCTGTCTGTGAGAGTTGATCTGATGGAACCATTTCTTGAACGTGTACAAAGTGATTGTGTTTTTGTTAACTCTCAATGCTTTGTCTGCAGGGTGCCTGATGACAGTAATGGTGCAGCTACAACGATGTTACTGTCATGTGATGGAACTGATGGCACAGAGGTGGACAATTTCCCTCTGGTTGTTGGAAAAAACCCTGATCTTCAGACCGGCATTAATCTGAATGTTGGTGAGAGTGCTGCTAAACTGAGGCCTTGTGATGTACAACCTGACCGGCGATGCCTTTTTGGGTTTCAGGTATTCTGAAGGCAACTGTTGGTTGTGTGTGATGTGTGTTGTTGTTGTTTTTTTGCTTGTTGTTAGTGTATGTTAAGATTTTTTGGTTTCATTTACATGGGTGATGAGTGTGGTGTAACATGGCTTCATCATCCCATGTAAATTCTTGTGTGGTGGGGTGTTACATGCCCCAGGCATATAATTTATTTTAGTCAGAACGTAAAAATTGATTAAATGTTTTTGAGGTTTTGTTTAAAGATTTTGAGCACAGACATGAGCTGTTTAGAGGCTGTAGGAGCCTAATTGATTGCAGCTGGTGCTCATTAGCTGTAGGTGGAGTAGTTGCTCTCTCTCTCCCTATATTAGGTCCAAGCCACAGAGCAAAAGGAGTTCCAAGTGAGAGTGGCAGCAAGCAGAGATCAAGAAGAGGTCTGAGCTGATCCAGAGAAGCAGCTGATGCAGAACCAGCAGACCTGATGAAGCAGCAGCAGCAAAAGCAGCAGCAGTGTGAAGAGGAGCCATGAAGCCATCTGTTTGATGAGCCGTTTGAAGCCATTTGAGGTGGCCGTTTGATGAGCTGTTTGGAGCCATTTGAGGTGGCCGTTTGGAGCCTTTTGAGGAGGCCGTTTGATGAGCCGTTTGGAGCCATTTGAGGTGGCCGTTTGGAGCCTTTTGAGGAGGCCGTTTGATGAGCTGTGTAAAGAAGTCCGTATGAAGAAGCGGATGTCGTGAGACGAGCAGAAGTGCTGTCATTTGGAGCTGGCGTGAGACCTGCTGCTGTGCATTTGAAGAAGAAGCTGAAACTTTCCGTTGAGACCTGCTGCTGCATGTGTGAAGAAAAGGAAGCTGATTCCTTCCGTTGTGAAGACCTGCTGCTGTCGTAAGAAGCTGAGGAGTGACCTGCTGCTGCATTTGCATTTGAAGAGGAAGCTGAAACCTTCCGTTGTGACCGGCTGCTGTGTTTTGAGAGGAGGAGGCTGAATCCCTCTGAGGCTGAATCCCTCGGTCGTGGAGACCTGCGGTCGTGAGGAGCTGGGTGCTGAAGACCAGGAGCCGTGAGTGTCCTGCTGGACTTTGAGTTTTTTTTATTAATCATCCAGAAGCTGTTTTTTGAGAAGTGCAACATTTTTCTTTAATCACCTTTTTTTTAGGACACAGACTCAGAGAGCCTAAAATAAACTATTTTTTATTAAACATCCTTTCTGTGTTGTGTCCTTGTGTGCTACGTGCCTTCGGGTCGTAACAGTCGGCTCTGATTCGAAGAACCCAAAAACCACCTCAAGCGAGCGTATCAACCCTTTTTGCGAATTAGAGGAAGTTAAACTCGAATCCTGCCATTTCCATTCAGCTTTTCCGATGCGACACTTCAAGATGTGCATCAAGAAACCTCAATGGAAACACTGTTACTGTTCCACCTAGCCGTGTGTGTGTGTGTGTGCACGTGTGTGTGTATGTGTGTGTGTGTGTGTGTGTGTGTGTGTCACCCCAGACCAAGGTGTGGTCTTCACAGATGACAACCACAACTCGGTGTCCCCTGAGGCACGAAACCGGTCCGTTGTTTGTTTCTCAACTGAGAACTCAAAAACTCAAATTACCAGTTTTTAACTCAGACAGTGGCAACAAGCATTTAGTTAAACTCCATTTCTCCAAACTCAGGTTGTACAAAGAGCTATCGGGATACCATTTGTTGGCTAGCTGGGTGTGTCTGTAGGGTCGTCTGGTCAGTTTATTGTTTAACAAGTGCGGTTGTGGCTGCATGTGACTGACCGGTCTGGTTTCATTTGTCTTCTGATTTAACAAACAACTGTTTTTATCAATCAGGTCTATTTTAAAATAGTTAGCTTTATTTTTATTTTATTTTATCCAATCTTATTTATTTTTTATTTATTCGAGCATGGATGCTTTTGGATCATAAATCTGACATCTTTTGGTTTGCGTCTTCTCTAAAGTCTTACTTTTTACTGCTATTCATAATTTTGTCAGTTATGTCTTTCTGCGTTATTTTATTTTATTATTTTTTCTCATTCATGCTGCATTCAGCATCACACATTCATTCATTCATTCAACCTTTATTTAAACAGGCTAGCCTCGTTGAGCCACGGGGACTCATTTACAATACTCACATATACAAAATGGTTTTAAAACAAGCTGCGTATCTACTTATGTTTAGCTGAAATCGCACTTGTACCCAAATAGTACATTCAAATATCTCCCAATACAGATAGGAAAGAAAAGGATCCCAAAATAACGCGTTTTTTAAATTCACTATTCCTTCCTTGAGCCTCACTTTATGCCCAATAAAGCTATTGGAAAAAATTAGTTTCACTGTCTTTCGGGTCTTGACTTAAATTTAAATTTAATTAATTAAATTTTAATTAGTCTCACTTGTTTTTCAGGTTTTAACTTAAATTTTCCTCACTTTTATATTTGAAGGTCTTGAAATCTATCGTTAATACTCGTGTACAAATCATAGTTATTAACTTAGAAAAATAGAAATCTCACTTAATTAGAAGGTCTTGGCTCAGCTTCTAAACTACTCGTAGTTCTGTCCTATTTTTTCAATATACAAGGAATTCCTGTTTATACTCACTGCTTGTTAAGTGTGTGATTTGTTCGGTTGATCCGTCAGGCTGCAACGGTGGCATTGATTTCAGGCCTTGCTGGCCTGATAGAAACGATCGATCTTCCAGGGCTGTGAAACTTGCCATGGCCATGGACTTTCAGCTACCTTCATCAAAAGCCATCGTGAGCAGGTGTGAGGATCCGGGGTCTTCGGCACCAATAAATGATGGGTTTTCAGATCAAACCCTGCAGCAACTTTTACTAAAAGGAATCACACAATTGACAACAGTTAGCATTTCATTTTCATCTTTGCAAAGAGGGGGAAACGTCTCCTAAAAAGTCGGAGGACGAGTCCCGCTTAGCAATGATCGTTTCAGCCTTTTATTCATTTCGGTGGGTAGCAGTTTACAAGAAATACAGGTTTAAACAACTTTCACACAATGGCTCTTGGTCAGTTTTGGCCAAACTCAAGACCAACAAGTTCTGAACAAAGGAAACATTCTTTGGTACTTCTGTCATTTCAGTAAACAGCATTGTTGTGTAAGACAACTATTTCTCAGGGAGTGACTAGATGTTTCATGTTATGATGTTATAAGTTTTAGATGATAATCATAAAAATACTCTAACATATCAGAGTAACTTCTTGGTGACAAGTTGTCCGTTTCGTCTGCCATGATTTCTTTCTCAAACTCATTCAACTCCGACCACTGCCATTTTGCTCTTGTGCCTTGGTCAAGCTAGTAATGTATTTAGCTGTGGTAGCTCGAGTCTGTTTGTCCGCCATCTCTGTGAAGCTCCTCGGTGTGCACTCCTTGTAGTAATTAAATAATTAATGATATCAGAGTAACTTCTTGGTGACAAGTTGTCCGCTTCGTCTGCCATGATTTCTTTCTCAAACTCATTCAACTCCGACCACTGCCATTTTGCGCCATTTTGCTCTTGTGCCTTGGTCAAGCTAGTAATGTATTTAGCTGTGGTAGCTCGAGTCTGTTCGTCCGCCATCTCTGCCTTTACCGGTGGCGAAAAACCCAGTATTGCGCAATACTCGTCACGTGTGTGGGAACTATGTATTCACAGAGGGCTGAGTGATACTAGCAATAACAGCATTCTGGTCCAGAGGACCAGACTTAGCTTTTTGGGATTTTTCTACTTGGATTATTGAGCATGCATCAGGGTATAATACATAAACTTTTGAAGTTTCAACTTTGTAGCAGGTTTAGTAAAAAATGTCCGCAACCATATCTCCTGTTGAGCAATAAACAATTGTTATCCTGCCATCATTAAATGCAGACCTGACAAAATGATACTTAACATCAATATGCTTGCCTCTTTGATGGTATACAGTTTTTTTTTTTTGTTTTTTTGATAATGATTTTGCTCCTTGGTTGTCCTCGAATATTGTCACTGGCATGCATTCGCAGTCTTTGTCCATTGCATTTAAAAGCTGTACAAGATACAAACTTTTGCTTTGTTTAGTATAAACACAATGATCAGCCCAATTTTTAACCACTACAGGCAAAAGAGAGGACATTACACCAGTCTTGGCCTCCCGCACTGGCTACCGGTTCATCTTCGAATCCAGTTCAAAATTCTCATGTATGTCTACAAATCGCTGAACAGTCTTGCTGTTTTATGAAATATTATTTTATAAATATTTTATGAATTTTTATTCATAAATATTTTATGAAATATTATTTATGCAGAATCGAGAGAGATAGGCAAACATCCTCAAAAGAATATCCTAGCTCAAGAGACTTCACACAGGAAACTATTTTCTGTTTAAAAACAAATGTTCTTTATTTTAACCATAGAAAATCAAATAGCAAGCAAGCCAGAAAACAAACAAGCATTAATGCATAAACAAATACTCTTACCATTTGACATCAAAGTGAGAGAGCCGTTTGTCAATCACAGGCAGAGTGAGCATTACAACGATCCAGGCGATTACTCATCCCCATCTGACACTCACTCTGGGAGCTCAGCCTGTTTCTTTTTATTCCTTTAGATAAGGACTGCTTGCGAAACAGGGTTTGGCCAGGCCCTTTCCACAAGCAATGCATTATCTTTAGGAACCAAAGTAACAAAGTTCCAGAGATGCCTGTGGTGATGAAATCAGGAGATGAAACTGACTGTTCCTGTGGTGATGAAATCAGTCCAGTTTCAACTTCTTATAACAAAGTTCCAGAGATGCCTGTGGTGATGAAATCAGGAGATGAAACTGACTGTTCCTGTGGTGATGAAATCAGCCCAGTTTCAACTTCTTATTTCACAACTCCCCTGTAGTGACAGAAAGAAAATTACACACAATGTCTGAATGTTTCAGACTTTCTTAGTAGTGACAGACAGGAAAATTACACACAAAGTCTGAATGTTTATGACTTTCTTAGACTGATCAGAGAACAAACTTATTTATTCATTATTCACTCGCCCCCGCCTATCTCTCTGATTTGATCCGCCCATATCTCCCACCACGTGCTTTGAGGTCAGAGGACCAGGTACTTTTAAGAGTTCCAGGGACTCGTCTTAAGCGCAGAGGTGATGGGGCTTTCTCTGTAGCAGGCCCAAGACTTTGGAACGAGTTACCTCTGCTTGTCAGACAGGCCCCCTCCCTCTCGGTTTTCAAATCCCGTTTAAAGACCCATTACTACTCTGTTGCTTTCAACTTGGGCTGAACGATTTTGGAAAATAATCTAATTGCGATTTTTTTTTTCTATAAATTGCAATTGCGATTTAAAATGCGATTATTTTCACTGGTTCTGTATTAATTCATATCACTAACGACACAACTGTTTTTTTTTTAATCAGATAATTAATGCGCTTTTTCACGCAGAACGTTAGCTTGCTGAGCTAGCTGCTAACGGGCACCGTCAAAACAGACCCGGCGGTCACATGACCAGCTCGCGCTCTATCTCCCGTAGTCTCGGTGTCTCAGCGTCTAAGCTCAGATACACGTTTACACGAGCTAACTTACCTGAATTTATAACTTTTATGACTTCTGTCGAGCCTGAAGCAACAGTGTTGGAGCACAGTCTCCTCCTCCGCCCTGCTCTGTTTTGCTCGCTCAGCTGAGCTCCTGCTGCTCGGCGCGGCCACTACCAAGTCACGTGACCAGCTCGCGGTCTCTGTGTTTCAGCCTCTAAGCTCAGATACACGTTTACATGAGCTAACTTACCTGAATTTATAACTTTTATGACTTCTGTCGAGCCTGAAGCAACTGTGTTGGAGCGCAGTCTCCTCCTTGCTCCATTCAGAGCTGCACGCGGCCAGAGCGGTTCACTACCAAGTCACGTGACCAGTCAAATCGCAGCCCGTGCGATTAGAGAATCGCGTTTTAACATATCGCGAGATAATTGCAAATGCGATTAATCGTTCACCCCTTCTTTCAACACCAACTGATCTGCGTTTGGTCATTTTATTTATGATCTGCAATGTTTTTATGTCTTTTGTTTTGTACTTCATTGTGTGTTGCCTGTTGTTAGGCTGATTGGTAACTCTAAATTGACCTTGGGTGTGAGTGAGACGGGTCCCTCTTGTAAATGAGTCCCCGTGGCTCAACGAGGCTAGCCTGTATAAATAAAGGTTGAATGAATGTTTGTTTGTTTGTTTGTACAACACATTGGTTTGGCCTTGTCACTGTTAAAAGTGCTTTATAAATAAAATGGTATGGTATAGGGTCCTGTGCTATACCATTTTCATCCAAGTAATCATGGAGCATCCTATACCAGTTGCGTCCTGATTGTTTTAACAATCCATTGTATATATGTTTGATTAATGAGTTGTTTAAATAAATGATCGCACCCCTGGTGGATCGAATATAATTATGTCTCATTTGTCACCCATATCCATTCACTTGATCACACATTTAATTGTTTAAAATCCATAAAAAGAAGAGAACCCGTTAAATTACTACTCTGACCTCTCACGAGTGTTTGATAAGTAATTAATTAGATTAGTGTGTCAGTTAACACTGGCTCACATCTTACATTTGGTGGCTCCGTAAGGTGCTTTTGATAAATGGTTTTGTATGAAAAAACTGTGTGATCTCTCATGAACTATACACGTCATGTTTGCATGGTCAGATTTATAAGTTTTGGACTGTAACTGATGGTTTTTGGCTGGGAAGTGAACAAGAAACTGCATGTTTTTCATTTGAAGCTAGAAATTGTCTTTAATCAACTTTTGAAACGCTTTCTGAAGCTTTTGGGTTAAAGTAATATCGTTGCTTTGTGGCCAGGTTCTGAGTTCTGCTTGGACTTACTGCTGACATGTCACAGATAAGCGCTTTCACGTTTGACCTACGCGTAAAATTTTTGCCTAATAAGCTCATTTCTAACATCTGCAGAAAGTGCTGTTGTGTAGTATTTTACATTTGAGACAGGTATAAAGGCATTCTGTCTGAAACGTTGTCAGAAAGTGGTTTGTTGTGACCCGAGTCTGCTGTGGACCGGACCGGCTTGAAACGGTTCCGAGAGTGTCCGTTGTTTGTTTCAACAGATCATTAGGAGTTGTTAAAAGTCCGGAAACTTATGCTAACGGCTAGCCTCTGACTGCAAGCAAAGATGACCGTTGCGTTTGTTTATGAGCTGTGATTGGATGAAACATGAAGCTGGATGAAACCAGAGTTGTGATTTGTTAGACACTCTCGTATCTGTAAAGCGAGCGCTGATTCGCTGAAAGTGGTGATGCACTACGTTAGGGCTGGACGATATGGCCAAAATTTTTATCACGATATAGTTCTTAATTTCGGTCGATATCGATATAATTCGATATCGATATAAACAATATAAAAGCCTAAAAAAAACTATAAACTATACAAATAAATTAATGTTCTCCTTGTATTTGTATTTAGCCTCCAAAAAGATGGAAATCACCATCAAATAAACATAAACTTCTCAACCCAATAATTCTCAGTCGGGTCATCTGGACAGTTTATTTTTTATAGAAACGTTTCACCCTCCATCCTCCATCCAATTTCTATAAAAAGAAACTGTCCAGATGACCCGACTGAAAATTATTGGATTTGGTACGTGGATTATTGAGCATGAACTTTCTTGCCATAAAATTCTCAACTGTGTCAATATTAATAGTTTTAACTTTAAACATCTTTAAAATTTACAGCATTGAAATTCATAGTTAATTAAATAAAACTTTTGGGTGTTGTTATTTATAAGAAGCTGACATAGAAATCTCATGGAAATTACTTAAGAATAAAAATAACAATCAATTGCATTACTGTATAAAGTAAAATAGTTTTTGAATGACAAAGTTTTGAATATATTGAATAATGTAATGATTGTTCCATATTTAATCTGTTGTATTGAAGTTTGGGGAAAAGCATGTAAAACTATTACAAACCCTGTTTTTTTTTGTTTTGTTTTTAAAGAGCTACAAGAATTATTAGTAGGAAGTGCTATGGTCACCCAACAAATATTTCATCAGTTTAAATTATTAAAATTTTATGATTTGGTTGAACATAGTATTTTACAAGTCATGTATAAAACTGAAAAAAAAATTACCCCCCAAATATTCAATTAAAAATTTGTTTAAAGTTATTAAACCCTGAAGGGAATGTAAATGTTTGTAAAACCTCCATTTAGGACTAGTTTGAAGGAGCTGAGTTGTAAATCAGGAAACAGGATTGTGTTGACTTGATATCACCATAAACATTTCTAAAACTATTTATATGTTTTAAAATATGATTAAATCAAAGTTGTTGGGAAGGTGTGGTGCAGGTGAAGTGAAGGTTGTTTGTTTGTAGTTATTTTGTATTTTTTAAACAAGGGGCAGATATTAAAACACTATTTTCGTCTTTCTGCACATTTTCATTCAGTGTTTTTTCTTCTTCTGATGAATTTGTTTTATTTTGAATAAAAAAACATGCAGCGCTGCTGGGGCTGTTTGTTTACGTTGTAGTTTCAGGGAAACGTTGGCTCAAACTTTATTGTTCTTCATCTTCTGACTCTCATATTATATCGAGTGGAAACTCTTCAGATTAAACAAGTTAGAATAGATGTTTCCACCGCTAGTTAGAACGACTTTGTCACGTTTTGCAAAATAAAGAAACCGAGTAAGACTCGCTGCAGATGAGACCTGCAGTTTAACAAAACCGAACTACGTCCACACCGACGAATTAGTCTTTCCTCTCATCAGTGATGTCGTCTGCTTTCTCTTCGCTTGTGAAACTTTGTTCAGTCACATTCTGACGGTCATGAGCACTCGTTTGACTCGTTTTGAAGCGAAAACTTAACGCGCTTTGGAGACTAGCTTAGCTTTTAGCCTGCTACCGCTAACGCCTGCTGCTGGAGTGAGCGCTGCGTAACAACGACGTCACCACGCACGTTTTGTGTCACAGCTTTTTCTGTCCGGGCGGGTTGTTGAAGCAGCCGCTCCAACCCGAACAGAAACAGAAAAACGTTGTAAAATCCTATCGAAATATCGAAAATATGCTTAAACTTCATATCATCGTTATTGAATAAAAGTATATCGCGATATTTATCGTTATTGAATTATCGTCCAGCACTACACTACGTTGCGACAGCCCACTGTGTTGTCGGACGTCAAACGTGACCACCCCCACACACACACATACATACACACAAAGGAAAAAAAGAGCAATATTTTTCTTTTGAGTTTAAATAACTGAATTAAGCTTTTCCAACAGTGTTAATCACATTTTGACACATTGTTACATCTCTTAAAAGAACGTTTGTTTCAGCGTTTTTCACAGCCAGGTAAAATCTCATCCAAAAAGCTGATTTTTTTATCGGGTTAATTTGAGTAACAGTCACTTTGTGTTCAAAAATTTTGGCTTGATCGCCATCTGCTGGTTGAAAGATAACAAAACAAATTGTGAGTTGTCACAGGACAAATTAATAAAAGTCACTGTGTTTTATTTTTAAAATAACATCTTTAAAGTCTTGCTTTGGACAATTAAAACACTCATGTTTATTTTAAATGAATAAAAGTTTAAAATAACACGCATATGTACCAGCTTGTTGATTTTTACAGGATCAACGTAAAAATGACAGATCAAACAGCTGATGAAGTTGCAACCTCATCCTTGAAGGATGTTGAAGATGAGCAAACTCCAGCTCAAGGAGAAGAGCAAACTTCAGAGCATGAAGATTCAGACTCTGGATCAGACAACACAGATTGTGGCAGAGATGGACACATTGACTTTAAACACAGAGCTAGAGAGTCTGGCAAAAAGTGTAGATAAAAAAGATGGAAAAAAGCTATGCGTCGAACGCTTAGCCAAACTAGCCCTTTTGTTAAAAGCCAGATTGGACCGTGAAATCTATATGAGCGCAGATCTTGGAAGGTGTTTGGATGCTGAAAAAGCCGCACACCAAGACACCACTTTAAAATATGTAGCTTACCAAGACTCAACACAACCAGAGATTGAAAAATTAAAACTTCATATTCAGTCGCAAACACAAACATGAAGACAACATTCGTTCAAAAGAAGAAAGGTACCAAAAGTCTGAAGCAGAGAATGTAAGCCTCCAATAACAGGTACAGTCGCTGTCAAATGCACTAAAAGACAGCATGGGAAAAAGAGAAGAAGCTCAAATCCTGTGCAAAAGGCTGAAAGGTGAGTATGATAAATTACAAGAACAACTAAAAGAAAGCACACAACTTGAGGAAAACGAACAACTCGGGGAGCAGTGCACGAAGTTACAAACTGAAAATGTGAGTTTACACAGAGAACTGAGTGAGAGCAAGGCAGAGCTGGCCTTAACTAAAGAAAGCCTCTATAAAGAAAAGGAAAGGTGGATGGATGTCGTGGCAAAGCAGTCTGCAGGCTTCTCACTCCCACCTCTTCCACCTGTTGGTGCAGAACAGTACGCCGGTCCTGTTAAGACCCGCCAGTCGGAGCAGGGTCTTGCGTTCTCCTAGACGACATTTATACCAGGTACACAGGTGAATGGGAATAACAATAATTCTCAACTTTCTCTCTCAATAACCGAGATCCAAAGACAAATACATTCAACACTTCGATCCAGGGCTGATGGGTTCTATCCACACCAAGGCCTACCTAGACTCCCTTGACTTCCAACTGAGTAACTTCCCAAATGCCACAGCTGCTGATGAAATCGTGCTGATCAGGCTCACCGCAGACTAGAAGGTATATACTTTCATTGGTCGCGAACCAGACGCCATAAAAAATGATTACAAGCTTTTGCGTGATACTCTAATAAAAGAGTTCACTCCCAACTTGGGGCCTGGTGGCTATCCAGCTGCCGAGACGGTCATGCAAGGGAAAAACGAACACCCACGAGTGTATTATGACAGAATTTTTCAGGCTTTTTTCGGAAATCGAAATGAGCTAGGCATGGAAGAGGAAGAAGGTTTTAAATTCCTCTTCAGCATAAATCTCCATCCTGATATAAAACTATCAGTACAAGTCATGGTTAATTTCAAAGAGAAAAGCATCAAAGAAATGAAACGTGTGCTATCAACATTTTTGAGGCTCACGTGCAAAACAGAACACCCATAGAGGTGTTCCCAGGTGTGAAGGCCGAATCCCACTCGCTGGAGCTGGAAGGGACGTGGGCATCAGCTCCATATCCTACAAAAGGCGTGAAGAAACAAAATTTTCAACCTGACAAACCACAAAAAGGTGCCCGCTGGAACAAAACCCCAAAGTGGTTCAAACCAAACCCAGAGAGTGAACACAAAGATCAAAAGGGGAGCGCATGTCCAATGAATAAAAATTATGGATACAAAGCTAATCCATATAACAACGGGTGGTCTTAGCAGGAACCCCCAAACCAAGGGTTGTCTCAGAGGGAACCTCCAAACCAAGGGTGGTCTCAGAGGGAACCCCCAAACCCAAGGTGGTCTCAGAGGGAACCTTCAAACCCAGGGTGGTCCCAGAGGGGACCACCAAGCATTGGACCTGCACCTTGAACAGAACAGTCCGAGACACGGAAAAAGTCACAAAAGTTCCAGAAAAAAGGCCCTAAACCCATGACTTCAGAAGATTCTGAGATACTACGTCTTATGGTTGAAAATTTCAAGAAGGCAAACAAGGATAGCCAGCCTGGAGCAATGTGTAGCACAATAGTTGACAATAACTCCGAACACGCAAATGACAATGTTGCAACAGACGCTGACAGCCACCTTGACATTGTTGTTACAGACCCCGAGAGCCCCTTATCAGAAAAGGGAGAAGACTCGAACACCAACGACGGTGACCCGTCGCAAACTGAAAACTCTGACTCAACTACAGCTACGACTGCACTGACGGTTCAGTTGAACCAAAATGACACGGACAGAGGTGAACGTAAAAAAAGACGTTGGCGGAAACCTAAGAGGTTCCTTGTCACTTTTTCAGAAAGGAGGCATCTGTCAATCACACTAGAAGGGGTCCTAGCACATGATGCCCTCCTGGACGGCGGTGCCGACATAACTATTATGTCGGCCAGACTGTTCGAGGAGCTAAGGACCGCCGCTAAAAATGTGACATTTATTTATTTATTTCATTTAACAATGCTGACAGAGAAATATCCCTAAAAAATGTGCTATAGAAATGCAGGGTCTCTCAGAGACGAGAACAACCCTAACAGCTATAGCCATGGTTCACATGCAGATTGGCGAAATGACACTAGACCACCCGGTATATGTGTCTACAGTTGACTCATTCCCATTTTTGGTTGGCCAAAATTTTATAAATCGCTTTGATGCGATTATAGACTATGGTGAGCAGACAATGTGGGTCAATTTGAGAAAACCAATGCCAATAGAAATGCCTCCGCTGGGTGACACTAACTGCCTAACAGCAGGTACCACGGAAGGCACAAGGGCTACCTCACCCGAGGACACAAACCCGGTAAGGGAACCTCCAAAAACAGGTGAGACAGAAGAGACTCAACAGTTGGACCCAACTCTGGCCTAACATGAGAGCCTCCTCTGCGAGCTGAAACAATCAGCACTCATTGAACACTACCTACCACAGGTAGTCAAGGGTGTTGAGATCCAAGGATCCCACACCAATGATGCTGTACTGTCCCCTTGGACAGAGAAATCAGCGATCAGCCAAGCTTTCTATGAAACCTTGGTTCAAAAGCAGTTGGGTTTAGAAATGAACGATAAAGCTTTCCGCTTTTCATTACACTCCAACGATAAACAGGTAATGACCGTAAATGGGATCATTGACCTGCAACTGAACTGGAACCAACAAGAACTGGCCCACCTGTTCCTCGTGGTCCCAAACTTACCACATGCAACCTACATAGGCTCTGACATTTTGGTAAGATTAGGTGTCCGAGTGGACACCATCAGCAATGTACTGTGGTCTCTAGATACAACCACAAAGGATTCTTTTGTGCTCACCACAAAAAAACTCAAGGCTGGCCAGACCATCCCAGAGGTCTGCCAGGTTGCTTGCGACCAAACCGCCACAGTGCCACCTCAGGTAATGAACCATATGCTGAAAATTCACATTGTTTCTAACTGTAGTGGACATGACCTTGTCCACTTTTAAGACACCTGTGTACTTTTGAACTGTCCAGTGATGACCTTTACTGACCACTCAGTAAAGCAAGACATTTACTACAAAATCATTCATTTAGCTATAATCTGATAAATATAGTCACCAAAAGAGACTATTTCTATCTTTGATTTTATTCTAATGTGATCAAAAGAATAACTTTTGTCATTTTCATGATGTGTGCTTTTTAAGCTGTGTTATTCTGTGAGAGTTAAACTGTGTTCACTGCTATGTTAAAGGTGAAATTGCGGGTCACAGAGACCCGACTGTTTTGTTTAGAAATAAGAAGACAGTTTAATCCGTGTTTTTCATGAACAAGGCTCCAGCTGCTCTGTCTTTTCCTAAACAATTTCCCTCTGCTGCTGTAACCTTGGGTTCTGATAAGACAAGTGAACTCCTCTCTTTGTGCCTGCTCTTTAAGTTCTAAACTGTGCGAGAACGCGCCAGAGAGTTGCTGGGAACTTCCAAAGAGATGTGAACTTTCCCAAGAGCTGGACACGTGTGGTCAAGAGCTAACGACCGGCGTCTTCAGCTAAGGACTGATAACAGGCTGTTATGAGTCTACTTCGAACAAGCCGAGCTCAAAACTTTGTTTATTCCCTCCTGGAATAAGTTTATCTTGAAGTCAGAGGCCTGAAGCTGACATATTCTCTGATGACCAACGCGGAAGCCAGGAGACGTTGAAACGTAAACTAAAACCAGTTTTGGACGTGCTGGGACTAAAGGACTCTGTGCATCTGAAGGCTGGTGTCTTCCCTCTTACCGGGCGGTCGTCAAAAGGTAAAGGAGCTGTTTACAAAACGTACCTGGATTTTAGCAGAAGTCGGATGAAAAGTGTCACTCTGGTCTCATGCTCAGGATAATTTTCTTCTTAAATCTTTCCTCCTATTTCTTTTCCCTCTCAACCTAAGCTGGAAACTATATTTTTAAGTTAAAGAGCCCACAGACTAAATATGCTTAACATCTAATATTTATGTCTGTTGTGTTAAATTTAAGTGTGCTGACGTATTTGAATTGAAAGAAAGTGAAATCATGTCAATCAAGTGTAATGGTGTTAATTTAGTTGATTTATTCTAAATAAATGATAGTGTCTCTTTGACATATCAAACTAAGTTAACGTCTTTGTCACTTAATGGCTCTGTTTATTTATCCATCATAAAGATCACAGAAATATTGAATAAACTGAAAAAGAAGAGAATCCGTGAACATTTACTATTCAATCTGAATAAGTAAATTAAGGTAAAAAGGAGGTCAGTATTAAACTGACCCCCCCTTTAACCCCTTTACATCTGGTGGCCTCGTATCGGCTTCTAAAAGTTTATTGATAAATCTGTGGTCTCAGTCATGAACTGTAACGTCATGTTTGCATAAAAGGATCCAAGTTTTAAACTCTGAGGATAATAATTTTGGCTGGAAGTGTTCAAAGCAGGCAGATTCTGCGTGTTTTTATCATTTGAGGCTGAGGGATTGTTATTCGTTTCAACACTGCAAGCGCTGTTGGAAGCATTCAGGTGAAGTTTTTGTCAGCCGTGGTCTGTGGGAGTTCTGGTTCGGTTCCGATCCAGCTCACTCGCACACACTCCGGTACAGAACTTTGTTGTTTGATCGCCGAGTCAAACTGCCTGCCCTGGAAGCTAATTTAACATCTACGAGATTGCTGTTGTGGCATTTTACATGTTAGAGCAGGTCATAGAAGCATATTACTGTAGAACGTAGTCGGATAGTGGTTCTGTTCAGACCCAAGTTTCTGCTCCACGACGAAGTGGACCGGAACCGACCTTTACGCGCTCCGAGTGAGTCCGTGTTTGTTCAACAGCTGCAGTGC